>JAWQFJ010003396.1:60000-72500 GCA_034096865.1 Theodoxus fluviatilis | reverse complement strand
CACTACCAGACTGGAGAGAAATGCCTACGCAAAGGACATGGAAATCAGCACAGAGAAAAGCAAGATCCTAGAAGACAGCAACTCACCCACAACACCTACCAGTATTACAATGAGCGGCGAAACAGTGGAAGAGGAGAGACATTTAAATACTCTGGTATCATCATCAACAAAGAGGGCACAACTACTCAGAAACCAAGACCCGGCTCGCCACTGCACTTTCCTTTATGTTAAAATTGGCGAGAGTGTGAAGAAGTCACAACATCATACCTTACACAAAGGTCGGGTTCTATGAGGCCCTTGTCAGATTTATCGCCTTGTACGGATGCAAGGAGTGAGCCCTGACAGGAGAGACAGCACTGCATTCAGACTTTTGATATAAAGTGACTCAGGATGGTCTTGAACATCTACAGAGACCGCAAAACAAATGCTTTTGTCTCGCAGCAGATCTCATAGAGGCTAGCAAACAAGAACTTCTGCTAAAACGTGTTAGGCGGGGGGGGGGGGAGAGAGCTGAGATGGTGTGGCTATACCACACGGCATGACAGCCTTGCAAAAACAGTGCTTCAGGGCACCGTTGATGGACGGAGAAAGCGCGGAAAGCAAAGGAATTCCTGGATAGATAACGTCAAACAGTGGACCGACATGGACGTCCCCACACTTTTCCTTGCAACCCAAGACCAAAACAAACGGCGGACCATCTGCAGCATTCAGCCTGGCACCTCAACAGTCGTTCCGACAAGGAGTTGACTGGCTGACTGACTTACCGACTGCAAACCTGGTGGATGTTATGTCGAGGACAAGCTGTTGCCCATGCAGCATGTCTCCCTCTCCAAATTGCCGACAGATCCAAAGGAACAGCAGGGTCGTTACAGTTTGGTATTTGGAACCAGTGGCGTCGTAGGAGCTGCCACAACGAAGTTGTAAACTAAGACGAACGGCTTGAAAGAAAATGGGATTTGGAGATTGGGTTTTCTTGCGTGAATGAGTTGTGACTGCGGTCGTCTGCGATGTTAATGGCATCAGACCAGAGATACTCATTTTCTAATAATTTTCCCTTCATCAACCTCCTTGACAGATTAAACGTTCATATCACCCATCTATTGGTAGATGCAGTTTAGGAGAGGTAGGTGGAGAGAGGAAGGGATGGAGAGAGAGACAGACAGATAGACAGACAGACAGAGAGAGACAGATGAGAGAGAGAGACAGATGAGAGAGAGAGAAAGACAGAGAGAGACAGATGAGAAAGAGAGAGAGAGAGAGAGAGAGAGAGAGAGAGAGAGAGAGAGAGAGAGGGCTGAACTGGTTTATTGAAGCCCTCGGCCCATAGCATATCCATACCTGTGGGGAATGATCAAAATTAGGAACAAATAAAACCGCTTAGTGAATAAGCATACACCAACTCATGAGTTTACATCTCCAGTACATTACAAACCTAGTTTCCATGAACCTTGAAGCTAAGAAAGTTTTTCTAGGTTAAGTTTATGTTCCCCATATATATATATATATGCCAGACAATCCGTAGAAGGTTTTACGGACACACGCACGCCATCCGCAATGTCTTAGACACCCTAGTGGCTAAGCACTTCAGGTCCCCTGAGCATTGCCTATCCCACATGAGAGTGACCATTATCGAGAAGATACATGTGGACGATGCTAACATCCGAAAGCGGAGAGAGAAGTTCTGGCGCTTCAAGTTGCGCACCAACTACCCTGAAGGACTGAATGTGTTAGACTGAGAGAGATAGATGGATGGAACTATGAACACTTAGAGAGAGAGTTAGAGAGAGAGTTAGAGATAGAGAGAAAGTTGAAGGGAGATAGAGAGATATAGAGAGAGATAAAGAGAGAGGGAGAGAGAGAGGTTGAGAGAGAGAGATAGAGAGAGAGAGGGAGAGAGAGAGAATTATAGAGAGAAAGTTAAAGATATAGAGATAAATAGAGAGAGAGAGAGAGAGAGAGTTTTGAGTGCCTACGTCATGTCATTCTAAAGTTTTTTTACGTCACGTGTTGCATCATTTATGTTTGTCTGTAACGTTCACTGAAGAAGGGCGTGTGCCCGAAAGACTTTGATTTTGGTGTTTGTCGTGTGTTTGTTTCTTATTGTTCCCTATATTTTAAAACATAAGATATATACACGGCTACCGATCTTAATAATAATAATAATAATAATAATAATAATAATAATAATAATAATATTAATAATAATAATAATAATAATAATAATAATAATAATAATAATAATAATGTGTGGATTTATAAAGCGCCTTACCAATGAGTTAAGACATGCTCAAGGCGCATACATACACAAGCATTTCAATATACAATAACAGTCAACCACCTCAAGCACAACTTAATAAACTTAATAACATAAGAGTCAGACATTCACTTCAGACATTCGACAAACTGATGTCCAGCGTCACCGTTAAACCATGAAACTGGGGAGAGGGGGAGGAGGAACAGGAGGGGGTAGGGGGCTTAGGCAAGCTAGTACAAAGAGATAAGTGAGGGGAGGAAGATGAAGAAACTTAGACAGAATCAGGGAAAAATTTCAAGAAGAGGTGAGTTTTGAGAGCAGAGCGAAAAGTCGAGGGAGAAGTAGAGTGACGAACAGAGGCGGGGAGGTCATTCCAGATAGAGGGAGCCTGATAATAGAAAGAGCGTTCACCAAATTTTGTTTTAACTGGAGGGTCCTCCGGGAACCTGAGGATTCTTGTGTCTGCGGAAGAGCATAGCTGTCTAGCGGGTGTGTAGGTGCGCATGGGTTTAGAGAGATATTGAGGAAGGAATTCAGTGAAGTAATAGTAGCAAAGAAAGGCAATCTTGTATTGGACTCTAGCATTTATGGGCAACCAGTGGAGAAAGCTGAAGAGAGGAGTGAGATGATCTGACTATTTTGACTTACAGATGAGTCGAGCTGCAGCATCTTGCACTCTTTGAAGTTTATCAGTGAGATATGCGGGACAGCCAGCAAGAAGGCCGTTGCAATAATCCAGGCGACTGAGAATAAGAGCACAGACTAGAATAGTATTAGCTTGAGTAGTGAGAAGGTGTCTGATTGCGCTTATCTGTCTGAGTTGTATGTATCTTGTCTTTTTCTTTTATCAATGCCCCGCATTAGGTATTTGGAAACATTACGAGTACTTTTCTCTTAACTGTCGATATGCAGTTCATGCCAACAAACAATGCCTCTTGCTTTTCTTTTCCTCACAAAATGGACATTGTGCTTTAGACGCATCTCTCCGCCGATCATTAAAACGCAACTAGTTTATCCGGAAACGAAATCGAATAAACACACACCTAATTGTTTAATGTCGAGTATGTTTGAATAAGTTTCCAAACCAAATTTGTGTTTGTAAGATAAGAACCACCCGAACCTGTCAATGCTTATATTCTTAGCATGCCAGTCCTGGTGAAGCCAGTCATTTAATCTTTGTTTCAGTTGTGACAGAAAATGTTTCTCCAACTCCTACATACAGCCACACGTACCCAAAGCCCAGAAGATACAAGCAACTTTTCACCCTCTCAGTCCAATTACGATCCCCTTTTTGAACATATGAGTTCAGAAGCAACCGATATGCTTGCTCGGGGAGTCTGTATTCTCCCATTTTGCTGAGTTTCAATCAGGATTTTATTACCCGGGTGCTACTGTTGACTGAAATTGGAAACCGTCCAAATTCTTCGTAAACCATGTAGTTTGGAGTCCTCGAGTTTAGACCCAGTAACATCTTACAGAAGAAAGTGTGAGTTTCCTTCACTTTCCGGTGCTTTTGGAGACCCCATATTTCTGAACCACAGAGAAGGATTGACTGGGCCTGCGCATCAAACATGCTGATGAATACTTTTGTTTTCAAGGTACGCAAGCTCCACAAAGCTCTTGATACCTGCGCACCATTTTGTTTCTCTCTCACTGCAAGGTCATCTAAAGTAGCTGCGATCGACAATTTTGTCATGTACACGTACCCAGGGTATTTATATTCGTTAACTACCTCCAACTCTGTCCTTCTAGGAAACATCTTTCGCCAAAAGCTAGGCGTCCACCTCTTCTAAACACATTGACTTTAGTTTTGTCGGTATTAACCGGAAAATCTAAAGATTTTGATATATGCGACAAGTTGTCAAGCTGATTCTGAAGACCTACTGACGTAGTAGATATTAACACGATGTCATCAGCAAATAGCAAAATAAACACTACCATCATGCCGGGTACCATCTGCACCCATGTTTGCCTTTTCTTCTGACATATTCTGCGACTGTGTTGATGTGTAGAAAAAATGTGAAGGACTCTCAATTGCCCCATGTTTCACGCCGGCTGAGCATTGAAAGAAATCAGAAAGGTCATTACTCCCAACGCGCGCATGCTTGGACATTAGTGAAAATAGACTTTAAAATTAATAGGACTTTGTTGAAAGGAATCTAAGAAATTTTCAAGCTTTTTTTGATTGACTGAATCAAACGCCTTTTTGTAATCTACAAAAGCATTAAATCTTGCCACATACTTCAATATCATGGAATACAATGTAAAGATATGGCCAACTGTCGAGCAGTGAGTTCGAAACCCGGCCGTTTCAACACAGACCTTGCTTTCCATATCCATCCAAACGCGCAACTGTCTTCCAAGGATGGTGATAAAGACTGCTCAGTGGATATGATAGTGAAATACCGGTACCTCTATAATTCTCAACGTTTTGTACATCGCCCTTTTTGTGCAGTGGGAGGATGATTATCCCTCCAGGTTTACTGGAGGTCCTACAGACTTTATTAGTCTGTCTGTGTGTCTGTCTGTCTGTCTGTCCCGTCTCCACGGCCTATATCTCAAAAACTACTGGACGGATTTCCTTGAGATTTTGCACACTGACTGGAAGTTAGGTCCCATTCAATATTATCAAATTTTCAGAATCGAGGTTTAAAAAGAAAGTGACTTTTTTTACATTTTGGTGTTTCAATGAAAACGATTCAACAGACTCCATTTTGCAAAATCTGTGACGTCATCATTTGACGTCGAATAACGTGACGTCATTTGCGAGGAGATTTTTGAAGGAGGGTGAAAAGAATAGAATAGAATATAATTCTTCGGCTTGCTTAGGCGTCCAGGGCCTATCGCCGATTCTGGTAGTTCTCTGGCTGTATTTTTATTGTTCTTGGCCCGTATTCACGATGGCGATTTATCTTTTTAACACTCGATTTATCTCCTATCCCCGATTTATCTTGACTTCGGTTTAAATTCTCCTATTCATGACGGCGATTTAGCCCTAAACTCGCGTCAAAGCAGAGTGTTAAACTATTCTCCCGAAGTCGGCAAGATAAATAGATAAACCGGGGTTATCGAGAGAGGCAAGATGGCAGCGATTGTGCTTAAGAAACAAACTCATGACAATCTGTTAAGGAAAAACCGAGTATTCCGAGACCGAAGGCACCCGTTAGAAGTATTTAATGATGAAGAGGTGTTCAGAAAGATTCGATTCCATCGAAAGGAAATCTTGGCCATCACCGACGAGATCCATAAAGAAATCAGTCAAACCCAGAATTATTCAAAGGCACAGCAACCGAAAGAATGACGTCGTCAGGCAAGTCCTTCTTGCGCTTAGATTTTATGTAAGCGGCGCATTTCAGGACCAACACACTCATTTCGGTTTCACTGAAGTTTTTTGCCCTTGCCTTTCTCTCTTTTTTCTTGCTAGCCATTTTTTTCTATCTACTCCACGTATTTAGATATAGATCAGTGTCTACGCGAAGAAAACACAACGTAACCACGGTAACCACACACGGTGTGTGCGTGAATCACTGAATGAGTACGAATGCACATGTCTGGGTTGAACATCTATAATACACTTCCTCCTCTGTGTGACTGTGTGAGTGTTAATTCAGCGTCTATGACATGCCAAAGGAAAGCAAAGCATGTCATAATAGGAGCTTCCTGAACCTATCCATCATGTTTAAAATATATGGTTGATTGTTCCTGGGCCGATAGCTTAGAAATGGATTTACATGCTTTACAAACACTCCGTCATTGCAATTCTCTAATGGCTCAGCTGGTAGAGCGTTCGACTCTTGGTCATGCATGACCAGGTTTGATTCTGCGCTGAAACTTTTTTTTCTTTTCTTTTTTCGAGAGGTTGTGGTTTTGTTGTGTTTTTATGTGTGTTTTCCCCCTCTTTTCTCGAGAGGTTGCGGGTTCGAACCCAATCTTTTCTTAAATGCCAAAACCTGGAGGTTCAGCGCCAGCGGTTTTTATTCCTTCAAAGAGGTCTCTGCCCCTTTCTCTCAGTCGACGATTTTTGTTCTGTACAGACGGCTTCAGGCGTCGCAAGCGCGTCTTCATCAGGCGATGGATCCGGGCGTCGCTAATAGGCGTCTCTTCTCTCAATGTGGAGTCAAAGATTATAATATTTGGTGGAGTGTAGGGAGGAAGTATGACGCGCGGAGAGTGACGCCACCACCGGCGTCTCTTCTCTCAACGTGGAGTGTAGGGAGGAAGTATGACGTAACTTCTGGCTTGAAGAGTGATGTAATCTTTCAGGCGGCGTTAGATCTTGATGTTGTTTCGCTCGGCGCTGGTTTTGAAGGCATATTTTCCCTCCAGGTTTACTGGAGGTCCTACAGACTTTATCCCTCCAGGTTTACTGGAGGTCCTACAGACTTTATCTGTGTGTGTCTGTCTGTCTGTCTGTCTGTCTGTCTGTCTGTCTGTCTGTCTGTCTGTCCCGACTCCACGGCTTATGTCTCAAAAAGTACTGGACGGATTTCCTTGACATTTTGCACACTAACTGGAAGTTAGGTCCGATTGAATGTATCAAATTTTCAGAATCGAGGCTTGAAGAAAAATTGGTTTTTTAAGGTCGTACACTCCAGAGCGCCTCCCCAAATACGCGATTCATGGAATGGCGAAATTGCGTAATGTGTGACGTCATCAACAACGTGACGTGATTTGCGAGTAGAGTTTTGATAAGGATGAATTTTGAAAACATTGGTGAAAGGATAAAGAAGGATTTTTTACGATGCAAGTAGTCAATTGATGGAATGGCGAGCCACTCTACAGCCACGCCCCTTTTCTTGCTGTATCTCGCGTGGTTGTAGTTGCTGGCGCCAAAATGGCTTCCGAATGAACGCCGACTAACTCATTGCATTGTGTTCCGGACATCATTTGTGTCTCATTTTTGCCAGACAGTGAGAAGATTTCTCAGACTGTGATAGACAGGGGTATGAATAAATAATATTCATGTTATTTAGACGAAATTAAGATCTATTAGCAAGCGGATTAAACGGTGGAGGTGACAGCTCGGTGCTTCAGATAATGCGCCGCACATATTTCCATCTTGACGCTGCTAAGCAGAAGATTAACCAACCATCCTCATTGCTCGTGCAAGGCTGGGTAAGTGTTGTTGTTGTTTTTTAAATCATTTATCTGTTACGTGTTTGATGGAGTAACCGAAGCTCGCATTCCAAAATTGTAGAACCTACTCTTGAAGTGTTGTGTGTGGAGCCAAAAAGCTTGCGCAACTGTCCTTCACACTGACTGTCCTATGCACGGACTGTCCTTTGCATTAACTGTCCTTCACACTGACTGTTCTATGCACTGACTGTCTGATGCACTGACTGTCCTATGCACTTTCACACTGACCAGTGCACAGAATGACCGGTGCGTGTCCGAAGCACTGGTGAGCTTCGGACACGCACCGGTCATTCTGTGCACTGGTGAGCGCGACAAAAACTTTGAGCGGACTGCTAGATCTTTACCCACTGTAGAAAGCGCACTTCCCCTCCTCTCCTTCGTGACAATCTCCTTGTCAGTGCATAGAACAGTCAGTGTGAAGGACAGTTAATGCAAAGGACGGTCAGTGCAAAGGACAGTCCGTGCATAGGACAGTCAGTGCAAAGGACAGTTGTGCAAGCTTTTTGGATCCACACACAACACTTCAACAGTAGCTTAGGTTACTCCATCAAACACGTAACAGATAAATGATTTTTAAAAAATCACTTACCCAGCCTTGCACGAGCAATGAGCAATGCATGACCAGGTTCGATTCTGCGCTGAAAATTTTTTTCCTCTTTTTTCGAGAGGTTGTGGGTTCGAACCCAACCTGGTTTTTTGTGTTTTTGTGTGTGCGTGTTTTTTCCCCCTCTTTTCTTGAGAGGTTGCGGGTTCGAATCCGATCTTTAAAAAATATATATATATATATGCCAAAACCTGGAGGTTCAGCGCCAGCGGTTTTTATTGATCTTGACCAAACATGCGGAAAATAGTGAATGTCAAAAATTACGTTAAAGAGCTTGGTCAGAAATGGGGTTAAATTTTCACAGACCACCTTAAGACAGCCTCCAGAAACACAGTCAAGACCTGGAGCCTTCTTTTGCTTCAAGCTGCCAATGACGTTCGTTACTTTCTCTCTAGTCATTTCAGCATCTAGCCTATCCTAATACACCATATCTTTAAGTTCTAGTTCTACACATATCCCACTGTCAGGAACACGGAATATAGACTCAAAATACGACTTCCAATCTTCTATACTGATATTAGATTGCAAAACTGAGCGTCGTAAGGAGCTTCAAACGATGGCCCAAAATACCTGTGAATTTTGCAGACTTTTCAAGATCATTTTGCGAATTTCCTCAAAATGAGTGAGCTTTTTCTCTCGAATTGGGCCTTTGTATTGGCTACGAGACAGCACGTAATGCTCTTTACTAGCTTTGGATTTGTATTTCTTGAAGCTTTAAAGGCATTAAGGGCTAAGCACTTGCTTTCCTGGAATTCCTTATAAAATCAAGAGGATCGTGGTTTTTGTGATATTTTGCCGCTGATTTGTATTTCTGTTTTTAATCAATCTACACATCAACTTAACGGGTATTTCCCGCATCGGCTGCAGATTAACCCCCAAACGGCCCTTTTCAGGGCCATATTTGCTCAAGAAAAAACCATTGTCGGTTGCTTGTCTTCCTCTCTTTTTCAGTAACTTTACAACCGACCCCAGCACTTAGATATATCCATCAACTTAACATGAGCTGCGTGACAGCAGCGTCAACAGATCCGTAAATTGTGGCTGTGGCGCAAGCTGAATACCGAACTCCTGCGATTCCACTATTTTTTATTTCGTCTATTTTGCTATTATCCTAACGCAACTTTATGTGTGACCTGTATGGTCTTATCGGCATAGTGTGAGTTTTAGGGAGACAAAACACAAGTGATATACACATATGCTGTGATTCTGCACGCAGGAGCAGGTCAAAACTGTCGTGAACGACGAGAGAATGACATGAATGATAAGGACCATAATAATGAGCAAAGGATTTTAAAGAAAGAATAGAAGGAGGAAGTGAAAATAAATTAATGAAAGGACTGATGAGTGAGACTTCACTTTAAGAACTGAATAGCCTTTATCTCAAACAAAGGTTGTGAATTATGCAGAAATGCTCCTCATACATTCAGCCTATGCAAAGAAGAACACAGAAAGACGATGTCACATACGAAAACAAGAACACGGTATAGCATAAGTGTTATCATTTCATTTTGACCATATGGTACCATGAAGCAATCACTTGAGAGAGGACAGGGTAGAGATCGGTCAATATGATAGCTAAAGAAAAGGAATAAAAAATATTCGCTTTCAAATTTATGTACAACCAGATAGGTTACAAACGCTCGAAGTTTACAACGCCTTGTATATCTGACCTTGTCCTCAAGTTGCTATGATGTCTGCAAAAATCAGTGCTATGTGCACATAATAATAATGAAACACGGTGTAACATTATTGCAGAATCCTTAACTTGTTTAACTTAATGAGCGTCGTCAGGACCGACAGCTGCTTTTTCAGGTCAGGAAGCAAAGAACTATCCTCACTAGTGTGCCTCCATTGTTCGTTGAATAGGGAACGGCAGGGCAGAAGCCCTATTAAGTTTGAAAGAAAAGACGGATTTTCCGAAAATGATATTATATGAAAACCTTCACCATAAGAAGCAGGATTGGAACAAGTGCTACAGAGTGGATGGCATCAACACAGGGGACATTGGAGTCATGTAAATAGTGCATGAAGCCGCTTGAGTCATCACAAGGACCAGGAAGAGAGAACACATCACCCCAGTGTTGAAATTCCTCCACTGGCTCCCTGTGTCAGAGAGTCAATTTAAAACTGGCCGTAATGGCCTACACATGTTTAAATGGTTTGGCCCCGGCAAATCTCCAACAAATTTGTCAACAACACAATTATTAACCCACAAGGTCTCTGCAGTCTTCTTCAGCTTCCCTGCTGAAACAGCCGAAAGCAGCTAAGTCCAGATTTGGACATATAACATTTTCTGATGCTGGCCTCTTGTCTGGAATGCCCTACTTGCTAAACTCCAATCATGTTTAAAGTTGGATGTATTGAGACAAAATCTAAAAACCCATCTCTTTGCTTAATGCTACAAGTGACTCCTGAAATGCGTGCGCTGTGACTCAGCGACTCAGTAGGAGTCAGAATCAGCGCGTTACAGGTGATGATGATGACGACGACGACGACGATGACGATGACGACGACGACGACGATGCTCATGATGATCATGACGATCATGAGCGCATGCCCATTTGAAGACGCACGACTGCCAGCCCTTGGCATCACCCCTCATGCTTCGGACTCGGGGAGTGCGCGGCGGGGGCAGGTAAATCAGTTTTAAATAGATTTCAGTCTAGCCTCAGATTATCTGATGAAGTCCAGATGTTTCCCTCAGCCTCTTTGGCTGCTTGGGGCCACTCCGCGCTAAGCTTCTGGAATACGTCTCGAAAGCCGGGCTGCCAGGGACCCCATTCGATAAGGGGGCAACAGACGGGTCCAACTGTACACCAAAATCAGTTTTAAGTAATTTTCAAATTAGCCTTGGAGATAATTTGATGAAGACCAATTCCATTCCTTTTAATTAAATTATTTTATTAAATGAGTGTACACATGTGTACAATAAAGGTCCATCTTCCAGTGGAGCTCAAAATAAAACAAATTGTGACAAGAAGAATAAGAATTCTCTCTCTCTCTCTCTCTCTCTCTCTCTCTCTCTCTCTCTCTCTCTCTCTCTCTCTCTCTCTATCTATCTATCTATCTATCTATCTATCTATCTATCTATCTATCTATCTATCTATCTATCTATCTATCTATCTATCTATCTATCTATCTATCTATCTATCTATCTATCTATCTATCTATCTATCTATCTATCTATCTATCTATCTATCTATCTATCTATCTATCTATCTATCTATCTATCTATCTATCTATCTATCTATCTATCTATCTATCTATCTATCTATCTATCTATCTATCTATCTATCTATCTATCTATCTATCTATCTATCTATCTATCTATCTATCTATCTATCTATCTATCTATCTATCTATCTATCTATCTATCTATCTATCTATCTATCTATCTATCTATCTATCTATCTATCTATCTATCTATCTATCTATCTATCTATCTATCTATCTATCTATCTATCTATCTATCTATCTATCTATCTATCTATCTATCTATCTATCTATCTATCTATCTATCTATCTATCTATCTATCTATCTATCTATCTATCTATCTATCTATCTATCTATCTATCTATCTATCTATCTATCTATCTATCTATCTATCTATCTATCTATCTATCTATCTATCTATCTATCATCTATCTATCTATCTATCTATCTATCTATCTATCTATCTATCTATCTATCTATCTATCTATCTATCTATCTATCTATCTATCTATCTATCTATCTATCTATCTATCTATCTATCTATCTATCTATCTATCTATCTATCTATCTATCTATCTATCTATCTATCTGTCTATCAATCTCTCTCTCTCTGTTCATTTTATTTGAACTTACATGCTGACGAGTTTCATATGTCACTTTATATTCAGAAGATTATGTTCTATTTGGACTGGTACAACTGATACGCTAACTGTTTATGTACATATGTGTATATTCCCACGTGATGGGTCGTCGGCCGCAAATAAAGAATCAATCAATCAATCTCTCTCTTTCTCTCTCTCTTTCTCTCTTTTTCTCTATATCTATCTCTCTATTTCTCTCTATTCTCTCTCTCTCTCTCTCTCTTTCTCTCTCCCTCTCTTTCTCTCTCTCTCTCTCACGCTCGCTCGCTCGCTGACCCGCTCTCCTTCTCTCTTAATCTTTCATTCCATCGCGTTTTCCCTCTCATCACTACCCCGCGCCCCCAACCCCCTCATTTTTGTTCTTGAGACAGAGTTTTAACTGTTTTTTGAATGAATGCAAATTCGATTAATCTTTGACAGGAATAGGTAGCGAGTTCCACATCTTTGTAGCATAATAAGTGAACGGTTTACGAAACACATCCGTGTGGACCATGGGAGGATGAAGATTTGATATGGAGAATGAACAGAGTCGTGTATCGCCTAAGCGTGAGAATGTTTCTTGGATGGAGATTGCAATGTGAACATTTTGTATACTAATATGGCCGTTTGAAGCAGACATTTATATTCAAAAGAGAGCCAGTTCAAACTGAA
>JAWQFJ010003396.1:47500-50000 GCA_034096865.1 Theodoxus fluviatilis | reverse complement strand
ATGCATGAATCTTTTATCCAAAGATTAGCATACTTGTAGACACTTCTAGAGTTTACATCTCAGCTCGGTACGCTATTGGAAATGTCTGCAGAAAACGAGCGTGGAAAGTAAAAAGACGCACACTGAATGCAGTGTAAGATGATTCGGGGGTTGATTTATGTGCATGGAAATTCACTCCATTCCGTCATTCGAAAGAAACGCCACTGAAATAAATGTATCTTCATCAAGGCTTGAAATCAGACTTCCTCTTTCTCCCCGCTTTCTGTTTCTTTTTTTCTTCTTTTTTGTTTGGTCCATCCCCTGCACAGGGAGAAACACAAAGAAAACGCAAAAGTTTTCAAGCGTCGTTGGGAGAGTGGCCACGGGAGTGGCTGGCCTCTCCGCGACCAGTGCAGTGCTTGGCAGAGCAGGAAAGGCGACGCTGTGTCCATACGCAAAGTGCATGTTTCACACTGCTTTTGAATCGGCGAAGATTTGTGACTTCCAGTTCACCAACTCGCCCTCCCCACCTTCTCCACCGACTTCCTCACTCACGAGCATGCGCGCTCACTCGCTCGCTCACCCACTCGCGCGGTAACGGTTTCCAGAAACGGGCCACACTAGTGGACTCGTCCAAGGAGAGGGAACTTAGAAGGACAGTCCACCTGGCGGGCCACACTAGTGGACTCGTCCAAGGAGAGGGAACTTAGAAGGACAGTCCACCTGGCGGGCCACACTAGTGGACTCGTCCAAGGAGAGGGAACTTAGAAGGACAGTCCACCTGGCGGGCCACACTAGTGGACTCGTCCAAGGAGAGGGAACTTAGAAGGACAGTCCACCTGGCGGGCCACACTAGTGGACTCGTCCAAGGAGAGGGAACTTAGAAGGACAGTCCACCTGGCGGGCCACACTAGTGGACTCGTCCAAGGAGAGGGAACTTAGAAGGATAGTCCACCCGGCGGGCCACACTAGTGGACTCGTCCAAGGAGAGGGAACTTAGAAGGACAGTCCACCTGGCGGGCCACACTAGTGGACTCGTCCAAGGAGAGGGAACTTAGAAGGACAGTCCACCTGGCGGGCCACACTAGTGGACTCGTCCAAGGAGAGGGAACTTAGAAGGACAGTCCACCTGGCGGGCCACACTAGTGGACTCGTCCAAGGAGAGGGAACTTAGAAGGACAGTCCACCTGGCGGGCCACACGAGCTAGCGGCCCATAGCATCTGACTGGCAAGCGATCTCGGTCGGCTAATCCGCTGTGAATTCGCAATGATTCGCAAAAAAACAACGACAAAAGAATATGAAGATTTGAAGGACAAAAACCAAGTAACATCGCAGCGATTTAGATGTTGTGGCTCGCCAGATTTCGTGGCGCGCCATTTTGCCTGTCCTTCTCTCACTCCTCTCTTCGGAGGAGTCCACAAGTGTGCTCCGTCTCTGGAAGCCGTTCCGCAAAGGATATCCGTAAGTAACTACGGAGAATCGGAAAGAAGATTATTTGAAGAAGCAGCATGGTCATTTTTAAAGCTAGATTTTACTTATCGAAATGCCCCTCTAGATGGTAAAGGGTGGCTACGACGATTGTTAAGAGGTGGGAAAATATAGTGTCTGTACTCTTGGCTTCGATATATGGTGGTCGGTGGTAAGGTTGAAATCAAGTAAGACGCAGGGGCGAAGTTGAGTTACTTTCCACTCTTTATTGGCCATTAGTACAAGCTCTTAGTATATGAACTTCTGGACCGGGATGGTGAAATGGTCTCTCTGGCTGTGTGCCTTATCAAGCGGATGCGCGGACCTCACAGGAACCAGGGGTGGATTTTTCCATAGATCCTAACCCTGGTTCCTGGATTCGTGCTTCAATTTGGAAGAAAATAGAGATTACTTAATTTAATTCGCTTTAAAATAATTTCTTACAAATGTTACCTCATACAGCATAACACAGTCTATTGAAAGACTCACATGCCATTGCAAGTAGTTGTCTTACTTGAGGAAAAATATCACATTTATAGTCAAAATGGTAGAATTCGGATGCCAGAGTGAGGGAACGGTTCACTAGCCACGGGTCACGCTAATGTAACAAATGACTGGCGGGGCAGCTGCACCAACAATCAGACCACAGCAGAGGAGGGGTCCCAAAGCGGTCAGCTGGTCAGCTTGCATTACACAAAGGATGGGGAAGGGAGGTAAGAGACACAAGCGAGGATATCTGAATAGAGGATGAACACAGTAGATGTACAATACACTTGGTGATAAATGCACCTTATTACAGATACATTTTGGTCAATGAGTTTTGTTAATATGACGTCGAAAAATGTCGGCAGAACGGTTCGTTAGGTTTAAGTTCACGTCCTTGAAAGGCAAAAAGAACATAAAGCATCCAGTGTTACTAGTACATATCAATACAGAATTATCGTGGAAAAGTACGCTCTGTTATGGAAGTTAATGTGCTGACTGAAAGCAAACTTGACAAGAAACTCCTTTTGATGCGACACACTTGTACTGAAATTGTTGCTTTTTTGAAGC
>JAWQFJ010003396.1:0-45000 GCA_034096865.1 Theodoxus fluviatilis | reverse complement strand
ACCCGGTTGTGTAGGTTGACTGATGTTTGAAGTACATGTTATGAGGGAGCTACCTCTCTGAAGAAGCTCTGTCAAAGATTAGGGCAGTAGGTCCAGAATGGTGTGACCTTGTGATCAAATGATTCTTTCCGACTTGATCTCGTACCAAAACTAAACCATGATTATTCGCTTTGACAAGCAGCTGACCCATCAACTCACAAACGTTGTCACGCCGATCCCTCAGTCGCTTGTACTGTGTTTGATCTGCCAGATTTGCTTCACATTTACCACGCATCTGCCAAATTTCCGTTGCTTCATGGATGGGGAAATGTCAGCCAGAGTCAACGCGGGAACATCATTCTGTCTATTCAACTGAACGTGTACAAAAGTGATGTTCTCTCCAGTCTTGAGGTCAAGGTTTTGTTTCAGCCCTACGGAAGAGCCAGCTGATAAGTTCGTGTCTAGAGAAAACAGGTACAACCACGGAACCGAGCTTGCAGGAAAACGGATATTTCGTTACACTATACTCACCATTAGATGACCATTAATATGGAGCAAACATACGGTAGATGAATGTGTAATGGAAAACAACCGACAAAGAATAACTATATATTTTGACGCCAAGTCATTCACTCACAGACATTAACAGACATGAAACGACCTACTGACGGTCTTGCCTTCTAAACCTGTGTTCTAATTATGTGTAGTACCCAATGTGAAGGAAGCCGAAGTGGAATCAAGTGGTCTTGTAATCAGGGACTGTTGCATACGAATGCGCCGCTAGTGACTGGAATGCTATGCACACTGCCGCACGGCTGATCTAAATGATAAGCCAGCTAGCATCCCATAGCCATATTGCCAAAACTCGGCTCATTTCGCTCCTTTGGCCACATGTCGATTTGAGTAATGAAGCAATGTAAATGAACTTTTGATTATTTTGCCTATAGCTATGAGAAATCAATACTGTTCGTTGATCACAGTTTCATAGTATCTGTGACAGTAATTTTAAAGATGAGCGTTTTGCTTGCGAACTGAAGGACAAATGGCGGACACAGCTTATTAACTACATGAACAAATAAGTCTCTACGGGCAAAAACCCTGTCTGATTAGCTAATTATGACGCAGCATCGACCATAAAGAAAAAGCGACATCGGACATCAAAGTGCATGGTAACGGACGTCGATGTCGAGCTGAGGGTGCTTGCCGCAAATCCCAAAATAACTTCCGGCAAGTCAAAAAATCGATGAAGTAGGCGTAAGCAGCGTCCTATTAGAATGCGCCTTAAGGAAAGTCAACATTTGAATTGGCCTAGGAAGGGTGTTGAGAAGGTAGGTAAAGTGACGACAACATGGTAGAGAGGCAGGCAGGCAGGCAGGCAGGCAGGCACGCACGCACGCACGCATGCACGCACGCACGCAGAGAACGACACGAATCACTGCGTCGTAGAAGAGTGACGGAGGGCTTGTTTGCGCACGGCCAAGCGACTGATTGTGTACATGTGATTTTACAGTGGACCCACTCTGACGGACCAATGACTACTCAGACAATAACCTGGTGTTACGTACTAGAAGAGTTTACATGAGCACTACTAACTGGCAATGGGTAGAGCCACATGGTGCAGCACGCTTAGGTCTCACAAGGGTAACACGGATCATGCAAACCGTAACAATGTGTACAAGAAGCACATCTGCCAGCCTGAAAAGGTCCTCGAACATGCCCTGAGGGTCTGTTTGAGCCTACTTTGGCGGGTAAAAAGAAAAGACAGACCTGGAGAGCTTGTAAACAGATAGGTTCCTCAAGCATCCCTGAAGTGGTTTAATAGCTCCAGCTTCAGACAGGGAAGCCATGTGTTTTGCAGGGGAAGTGGGCATGCCGCGCAAGTACTCAATGGGAAGCTCGGAAAGAACGTAGACACAATTGCTAGATGGATGGTGTTTTAGGGCCTATCAGTCTTGTAGACCAACTTTAATCAGAAAACACGTAATCCAACTACATACAAATGTTCGTGTAAACTTAACTTCAAAAGAACAAAAATCGAAAATACATGACATACATATCAAAACCCAAAGAAGGTAATATTACCGAGATTCTTTTAGAAATGTCATCACATCTTTGGATCAATAGTAAACATGGTGTTGATGGAGCTCCTTTTACGACATTTCTTCCTTCTAGACGTTGAACCAACACTCAAAGGGTCACAAAGAGGGGAAGGTGCAACACAGATGTTCACCTTATACATGTACATTCATACTCATTCACGCACACACAGGGTTACAGCTCATAGTAACAACACAAGGCTGCAGCCCATAGGGAATGGCAAGAAATTAATAATTCAGATTACTCCCGTCCCAGGGATTGAACTACGAAACTGCGCCTCGCACATAATCAAACGCCTAAGCTTGCTTGCCTATAATTATCCGCCTGTCGAAAGACAGGGTTTCAATAGGCGAATAGAGGTTGAGGAGATGACTATGCACTTATCAATGAGGGGAGACTACTGGATATGGGGCCGCCCGGAGCTATTTTGTGAACCCGAGTCACGTGACTCTGGCACAGTTCGCAATGAATGCGTAATAGACTTGACCCTTCGCATTACAGCAGTGCGCCAAAAATATTTCGTTCTGATAGTATTTTTTTCTCCACTTTTTACAAAAATCATTCAGAGGTCAAAACTTGTTTCCATTTCAACACAAACATTTTATTTTATCGAATAAACGCTTGTTTATTGCCTCAACAAAAGTAAGTTATGAGTTTCGTGCGAAATAGTCTCAGACCTACTTTAACGGCGCATGTCAGGAAGCAGATCGGCTATCCCACAAGCCTCTCGTGTGAACCTCACTTGCATTTTTCGAACGAAATCCTTCCATCACGTGATGTCAACTGTGCTAGAGACTGTTTCGCCGGCAGGCGAAGTCTATAGTGGACTAGAATGGCCCGGAGCTATTGCTCTACATACCATTTGTGAAGATGATCCTGTGGAAGCTCCTTTCAAACACTTTTTTTCTTTCTTTTGTGTGTGCAAGTCATAGACGTCGAACTCAAAGTCACACAGAGCGGAAGGTGCATCATAGATGCTCACCTTATACATTTATATGCATACATACATACATACATACATACATACATACATACATACATACATACATACATACATACATACATACATACATACATACATACATACATACATACATACATACATACATACATACATACATACATACATACATACACACACACACACACAGACACACACACACACATACACACACATACATACATACATACATACATACATACATACATACATACATACATACATACATACATACATACATACATACATACATACATACATACATACATACATACTCACGGGGAAATCCCCTATCGGCTGCAACCATGTTTCGTCACTATGTGTTTATAACCCTGTGAGTGCATGAATGATAATGGTGGTGACGGTGGCGGCGGCGACGGCGACGGTGGCGGGGGCGATGGTGACGGTGGTGACGGCGACGACGATATTGATGATGTTGCTGCTGCTGCTGCTGCTGCTGCTGATGATGATGATGAATAATGGAGCTTTAAGGCCTACCAATCTTTGTATGTTGGGCCACAGATCTTTAACACTTTTACTAGAGCTGGCTGAGACGGAGCAAGCCTCGATATCTCTCTCATTGTTCGCCTCTTACAAACTGCACGGTCTTGTTGGATCTGTTCTTAACCGCAAACCACTGGGGAATCAATACAAATTTAGAAACCCGCGGAAGGTGGTCTCCAAACTGCTGTTACGCACATACACACACATACACTTACACACACACATACATTCACATACACATACACACCCATACACACACATACACACACACACAAACACATACACACACATACACTTACACACACATACCTTTACACACATACACTTAAACATACACACATACACACACACATACACATACACACACATACGCACACATACACACACGCACACATAAACACACACACACAAACACACGGGCGCGCACACACACACACACACATACACACACACACACAAAAATACACACACATATTACACACACATGCACATACGCTAACCTACACATATACACACACACATATACACACACACAAATACACACACATTACACACATATGCACATACGCACACAAACACATACACACACATAAACACACACACGCACGCGCGTGCACACACGCGCGCGCACACACACACACACAAACACAAACGTGCGCGCGCACACATAACCATAAAATACGCTCACACACACACACATACACACAAATAGGCTCACACACATACATATACGCTCACATTAAAAACACATACGCACAGACACACGCACACACACACACATGTACACACAACCGCGCGTGCACGCTCACACATATCCACATGCACACACACATACATGCACACACACATACACACACACATACACAAACACTTACACACACGCACGCACACATTGATATACGCGCGCGCGCACACACACACTTAGACACACACACACACACATACACACACATACACATGCACACACACACACACACACACAAACACACGCGCACACGCGCGCGCACACCAACACACAAACACACGCACGCACACACGCACACACACACACACACACAAACACACACACACACACACACACACGCACACACACACAAAATCACACGCACGCACACACACACACACACGCACGCACGCACGCACACACACACACACACGCACACACACACGCACACGCACGCACACACACACACACACACGCGCACACACATACACTCGAGCACAGCATCCCATCACCATGGCAGCTTCAAGCACGGCAGATCTTCACGTGTCGCTGCATCGTTGACGGCAGTGACGAATGTTGAAGTCGCTTGCCAGAACAGATGATGAGCGTTACAGAGATAGAAGCAGCTGCAGAAAGGGACAATCCGGTAGTGACCATCTTGTGTGGTCCTGTCAGAGGTACATCTAGACCCACCTCGTCTCCCTGAACCGTTTGCCAAATGACAAATGACAAGGTAAATAGAGTCTTGACTTGGTTATACCCCAGCCAAAGCCAGTGCTTTGGACAAGCAATTACCTGAATGCCAGTTACTAGTTAACGAGCATTTTAGTCGAGCTGCCCAAAGACAGCTTGTAAGTCAATTCTTTCATAACGAAAACTTAGCAAGCTGGTTGCCAGATTGCTCGACGAACCAATGCAACGAGCTAAACATTCGTACTGGGTGCTTTGGGTAGCAGTTTGAAGCACGTTGACTTGGTTCTACTTTGAGCGAGTGATCAACGGGCGGCTCACTCCAATAGACAGTCGTTGCTGATCAAATATGCGTCATGCCTCAATTAGCATAACCACTGCATACAACACGCTCATTGGCTCGTTCAAGCTCTACACAGAGCCGTTCCACAAACAGCTTGCAACATGCTCGATGTGTGCTCGTTCAAGCTCTACACAGAGCCGTTCCACAAACAGCTTGCAACATGCTCGATGTGTGCTCGTTATATGGGAAATAGCTTTAACATTATCTTTAGTGACCGATAAATCATTAGTCCTTATCCATCCATCAACTAGACGGCCGTGTGACGGTCTCTGCCACCCTAGGCAGCTGCTACTCATTCTTAAAATGAAAGTACATTTAGATGAAAAGTTCATATTTCGACGTCACCTACAACAATAACTGCAAACGTGCTATATTGTATGCACAGTGTTACGCCGTTTTCCTTATTGCCTGATTACTTGGGACATAATGAAATGCCTGTCGCCACGGAGACTTCGATGCCTTATCGCTACTTTCCAGTACGAAAAGCAGCGAAAGTAAATGGAAGCTACAGGACTGAACAGGCTGAGGCTTTTCACCCTGTCAGCTTCTGTAGGTTGTGCAGGGTCATTGACTAGCCGGATGCTGCGGTGGATTGGATTATGAGCAAGTCAAGACTTCATTTGCTCCGCCATTCGCCATTTACGAATCGCACAGGGAGACGCGGGGTGTCTGATCCGACACTCGACCCACAAGAGACAAATGGAAGCGAATGGAAACGCGATCGAAACTGGAAGTTTTTAAAGATTGATGCTGTGATATTTATTCACGTGTTTCTGTATTCAGCAATATATTATATCTGAAGCGAAGGTATCTGCAGGGGGCATCAATGTCCAGTGTATTGTTGGAAGGGTACTTTTCCAAATCAGGCCACACCAATATCGATATTTGACACCGTCTTGCACAGTACTGTTCACCTTTGGCTTCTGGCCTCCTGGACGCTTTGAGAAAAATCACGAGTACAAAGATTGTGAAGACTCGACTGATTGAACGTAATTGAGAGTGTGGGCTCGGGAGTCGCAGACAGCAATGACAGGTCCTCGTCTTTTGGGCGCAGGGCGCCTCTCCTACCACGGTAATTTTCCGGCAGGCAACCTCACGGGCGGAGTCCCTAATGGAAACAAATGAAAGGATTATTGATGTCAGCTACGACCTTTACTTGGGCATGCAGACAGCTTCCAAGCAGATGCGTGACTTCCTTGAAGAAGACAACCGATGGATGTTCCTGCTGGAGGCAGCGACCGATGTTCTTCAAAGCCACTTATCTCCATGGAACCTGATTCCTCCTCATCCCGTTTTCTTCGTTTTCATCAGGAGGCTCTGTCAGTTTATGCTAATACCGACTACTGACGTGACCACGAATTCACCGCACAGCTAGAAACAGTGGGCAGTAAGACACCCACAGCACCTACACTTCCTGGATGTAATGCTAAGCCTTCTCTGCCTCCGAAATTCAAGGAAGGAAAATGAAAAGTTTACTGAAGGAGCTTTGATTATAATTTTTCAGAGCAACGAAAAGACTATCAGAGGGATGTAGTAATTATAAGTA
Source organism: Theodoxus fluviatilis (assembly GCA_034096865.1). Lineage (NCBI taxonomy): Eukaryota > Metazoa > Mollusca > Gastropoda > Cycloneritida > Neritidae > Theodoxus > Theodoxus fluviatilis. The sequence goes on along the minus strand of JAWQFJ010003396.1, from coordinate 38,117 downwards.
GTATTTAGCATAATTAAATCATACCCCAAAAGAAAACACGTGAATACTAAAGATGATCTCTAATACAGATTTATGGTGCAACAAGAACAGACGCAAAATTACATTATATAATGCAGTAGTAAATTATTATAAGGGTTGGAAATTTTTCTAAAGTCATACACACGCGCGCGCGCGCGCGCAGAGAGACAGAGAGAGAGAGAGAGAGAGAGAGAGAGACAGAGAGAGAGAGAAAGAGAGAGAGAGAGAGAGAGAGAGAGAGAGAGAGACACAGGCAGATAGACACACACACACACACACACACACACACACACACACACAAACACACAAACACACAGAAAGACACACAGGAAGACACACAGAAAGACACACAGACACACACAAACAGACAGACAGACAGACAGACAGACAGACAGACAGACAGTCACACAGACAGACACAGACAGACACAGACAGACACAGACAGACACAGACAGACACAGACAGACACAGACAGACAGACACAGACAGACACAGACAGACACAGACAGACACAGACAGACACAGAGACAGAGACAGAGACAGGCAGGCAGGCAGGCAGACAGGCAGGCAGAGATGCAGAGGCAGAGGCCGAGATATATTCCAAAAGCTCAGTTCTTGAATGTCGCTTGCATGCCTCTTGAAGAATTAATGTGTTTCATTTTAGTTTTTGCCTTCCAAGTCTTGGCATGAAATTTCGACGCTTCATTTCTGCATCTCTCCATATCCAAGGACAAAACTATCTTTTTCCAGTTACAGTTACAGGGAGAGGTAATATCTTCGAATGGTCGAGGCTATAGCGCTAATGACAGCATGCATTGCTTTCTGATAGCTTATTTTTTACCATTGAACAAATAGCACTCAACGCTATCTTTACTCCCGTGTTAGCGCAGACAGCGACAGGTTTAAACTATTTTGGAAAGTTTTGGAGAAGAAACCCTGGCGTCGCCCAGAGCCACTCGATACATATGTCGTCTGCGGAAACCCCTGGTTGCTGGTCTACCTTGCATGTTTCAGCAGATCAGCCAATGGCTGCTCGAAGCAACCAAGCAGGCACCAGGGAAAATCGAGAAAGATTCGGGTCATTAAGGCTCGGCACAATGAACTGCCATCTGAACACCAGACGCCCTTATCACAGGCACATTTCGAATGCGGCCTCAATGACGGGAGATTATAGGAAAATATGTCCTGAAACCAACACTCTGACCTCGACTCGGATGATGTCATTGAAAAGTTGATCCACGGCTGAGGGGCGAAGCAGCGCACGCAGTCTCCACAGAGACCTTTACGTCAGGAGCTGCTCAGGACGGAACACTTCCACTCACGCGGCGTGAGGTGCTTTGGCACATCAGTCGATGTAGACACCTAATTCAGCACTGCGACCCATGTTCACTCCCGGGAGATTCCACTTACTTGCTGGAACTGTTGTTTCAGAGATTCACACCACGTTGAAGCACTGCTGGACCGAGATAAACAGGTCACGTGATGAGAATGAAGGCCAATTTCCCCCCGAGGCTTCTTGACTGGGAATCGAGGACTGCTTATTGCTTGCGAGAACTGTTTTTTGCTTGCGATGACTGCTTTTTGCTTGCGAGGACTGCAGACGAGTACCCGAAACAAAGTTCAGAATCTTTATCGTCTAGAGGGCTGTCTGTCCATTGTGGAAACTTGCTCGTGGAGAATACCCCGCACACGGAGCAGCACTGGAACGAAATCTGACAGTGGAAAGGATGAAATGTGAGCAAGTCATGCTGCATTGAGAACAGACTTAACAAATTTGCGTTGAGAAGCCATTGCTCCAGTTTTAAGGGCTGCTTGCATGCACGCATGTCAGACCAGGGAAGTGGAGCAGATGCAAGACAAAACGAACCTGAGCCGTAAAAAACTGGCTTGAAATATTAAATTGATTTCTGTATTAAAACGGAAGATACCTAGAAGTAAATTGCTTCGATTGACTCGAGGTACTTCATTATCATAAACAACAGTAACGAGCTAAAACAAACATAAGTCTTCCGTTACATATCAGTTTTACTTTCAAAATTGCAATAGATTATCCATCTGCTGAAACAAGAATAGCAAAACGATAATGCTCAAACTGAAAGCATTTTACAGTCATATGTGAAGGAATCTCTTGTAGGTCTTAGAAACCCCAAAAGTCACGTCCGTGACCTACATGCATACCGTATTGTTCCAGTTCGAACCGGTCTGATGGCTCTAACATGCAAAATAAGCCTTTCCCGGATAAACCTTCATGCGGGCTAGTTTGTTTAGAAGAGCAACTTTCCGCTCACAAAATATGTTGCATCGATTGTTGATATAAAGCTTGGCAACATGGTTTAAATGTACGCTAATCCAGACGTAGATCTCAAAAATACATTTTTGATAAGAGAGAAGATAATAATGGTAAAAAGTCCACGTCGCCCATCTCAAACTGCCGAGCAGGAGAGCCGCGCCTGTCGCCGAGAGTAATAGAGGGATTTCAGTGCCAGACTTGGCTCTGTTTTTGACTGACAGGAACATCGGAGTGGCGCCTTCCAGTCCCTGCATAATGATAGCCAGGGGCGGATCTGGGTTTTGAAAGGGGGGGGTGCAAAGTTCTTTTTTTTGTTTTGTATCTTATCAGCGAAGGCGCGAAGCGCCGAACCGACGGCGCGAAGCGCCGAGCATGCTAGGGGGGTCCGGGGGCATGCCCCCCCGGAATTTTTATATAAAAAGGAAGCAAAATGGTGCAATCTGGTGCAATCTGAGCGTGTAAAGTGCTATTTTCAGGCGATACATTTTGCCACTGATGTGGTGGGGGGTGGAGATAGGACCAACTGTCTCTCTCTTGGGAAGCACATGCTCGAAAATGTACAGTGCTAAATAAGTTCGATGTTAATAATAAAGAATCACAATTCACAAAAACAACATGAGGAAAAAGTCTTTGCAACAAGATCATACCTCGAATTTAATAATCTTTATTCCGAATATGTAAGAAGACATCTGTAACCAGTTTGTTGTGGGAGTCAGGCCTGGTCAGTCTAGAGACATTGAATAAACACACACATGGAGGAATTTGCCTAGTCATAGGCCTAATCATGTGACAACATTTTCTGTGGCTGAAGGCGCATGACTGTGTTGTATTTTGTTGCAAATCTGTTGACAGCATCTGGAATGTCTATTTTCATTCCTGTATTAGCATCTCTCAGTCTCTCTCTCTCTCTCTCTCTCTCTCTCTCTCTCTCTCTCTCTCTCTCTCTTTTGCTGTATGTGTGAGTGTGTGTGTGTGTGTGTGTGTGTGTGTGTGTGTGTGTGTGTGTGTGTGTAAGGGGGGGGGTGCAATTACATTTAATTTTACTAGTGCATTCCTATATTTATCAGCATCTCTCTCTCTGCACCCACCCACCCCTTTTTATTTTGGCTGGGGGGGGGGGGGTGTGTGCAATTACATCACTATATTTATCAACATATTTCTCTTTCCATTTTTTATTTATGTATTATCATTGTTTATGTATTTTATTTCTTTAATTTATTTAGTTAGTTTTTTGGCTGGGGGTAATATTACATTTACATTACTATATTTATCAGCATCTCTTTCTCTTTTTTGTTCTGCCGAGGGAAGGGGGGGGTGCAATTACATTTACATTACTATATTTATCAGCTTCTCTCTCTTTTTTTTTTAAGCCGAGGAGGGGGGGGGTGCAATTATATTTACATTCCAATATTTATCAACATCTCTTTCCCTGAGTCTCTCTCTCATTTTTTTGTCTTTTTGCTTGGGGGGGGGGTGCAATTACATTTACATTACTACATTATCAACATATCTCTTGTTTTTTTTTCTTTCTTTTTTTTTCTTTTTTTTCCCCCCCTTTTTTTTTTGTCCCGCTGGGGGGGGGGGGTGCAATTGCACCCATTGCACCCCCCCCAGATCCGCCCCTGGATAGCAGCTGCAGAGCTCATGAGTCTTTGACCTTTATCGTGGGAGAGTGAAGTCGTCTTTCCTGTTCTCGAAATAAATAATGACTCAATAAACTTCACCAAGAAGTCCTTTTCAGTAATTTTCACCGTGGCTTGGGTAGGAATACGTATACTCGCACAACATGTCTTTTGGTCTCTTTAATACCAATGAAGGTGCAAGACGAGACTATACGAATGAACACGAGACTGTCAAAATTCCCATACAAGTATGGAAAGTGCGGTGTGCAAATAATGATTTCGGTTACAGGACAACGGCACAAGGCATGTCCACATCGATGATAGAAAATTCAAGAGTTTGCTGAGCAAAATGTCAACGTTACGACGAGAATATTACAAAGGATGTCTTCTGCTTCACTTATTTCTTACCAGATATGTTTGAAAATTGCAAATTAATGTTTTCCAAAATCCCATCTCTAATATTTACAATCATCAAATACATATTGCAAGCGTGTTAAGAATACAAAGATTATGACTGAAAAGGAAACATTTGAAGATACACTTTGAACGTCAACTGCACGAAATATATATGAAGCATCACCATGTCTCTCAAAATGAAAGTCCTCTGCTACAGAGAGCTGGATGTCGTGGCGCTGTGGACTTGCACTCTTCGTTCAAAGAGAGGCCATTTTGAGGCATGACCAGTGTCGTGACTTGTGCTGCACCAGACGCAATACTTCAGGGAACTATGATCCATGCACGCGTTTGGCACCGTCTCTGGCAGGAGTTCTACCCTGAGGCCAGGCTTGGAGAAAAGCTTGATGTATTTTTCTACTGAGGAGAAGGAATTGGCATTCCTCACCGCCCAAGCTGTCTACTGCTGTCCTTGTATATCGAATCAGGCTTTTGGAGCCGCCCGCGAGCGCTAGGCTGATGGACGTTCCCCGCTCTGTTACTGGATAATGAAGTGCTAGAGGCGGCCTTACCGTTGGCACATCAGTTGGCCTTCCTTGCTGGGGACGCTGTAGCCAGCGTACGTGGTTCCTCTCCGGCTGTCCCCCAAATCTGGGTCACTTTCTTGCCAAATCCCTGGTAGGCCAGGTCGTGTTTATCTGATGCAGACCCCCCTGATGTCAAGGCGAAAGGGTGGCAAGAGGAGGATTTTCCATGTGGGGTCACGTTATGCAAAATTTCTTTATCAGTGGTCACGAGAGAGAGAAGTAGTACCTTGGATACGCAATAAGGGACACAGCACAAAAGAGAAAATCACGATGCGGAGTTTGAGCAAGATAAATGGAAGAAAACGCTGGAGGGCCATTCGCCTTCCATGCAGCTCGATCGATTTTCATCAATAAGTAATGCAATCAACCTCATAAGTTGATGGGCAGCCGATGGGGATGTTCTTCTTTTGTGATATGATGAGCTGCAGCTAGCAAGCGTAGCGTCAATATTTTTTATACTGTGAATCGTCCCCGTGAGAACTGACTTGCACACATAACAGTCACTGCCTTCATTCGCACTGTCTCTTTCTCTCAAAAGCAGAAGAAGAGGTCATGAGAAATCAATTAATAATGATTTAATCAAATAACGGCAAACTATGATATCTTCATGCAAAAATCAAGCATGCACGAGAAGATTATTTAGTAATAGGCCAGCCTTAATTAATGAATGTTAAAGTTTATCCTCAGTTCCACTTGGATGACTTATCTCATGTGTCTATTGAAATCGCCCACAGAATGTTCGTCGATGAAACAATGTTCATATAACACGAGTTCACTGACTTTCCAATCCAGAATGTGTAGGGGAAGGTAGAGGTTCACAATTACCGCTGAAGGGATAGCGGCCGCAGCAGCACTGGTGGGCAGGCGTCTCTGATACGAGTTACAGGGACAGAACTCGTCTCTGGTCACAGCAAAAGGGGTGACGGCAGCAGCGTTGATGGTCAGGCACCTCTGAGACGAGTTGAAGGGAATACTCTGTCTCGGCAGGAACTTCGGGGCGAGCCTTGTGCTCCGCTTGTGTGTTCAGTCCGAAGTGAAGGGTCGACCGGTCCTCGTTGCTTTTGATGAACTCTTTTGCTGAGGGGAAGAACCACTCATGTTGCGACACGTCGAGGTGGCCTGTTGCCTCCATCCCCAGGTCGGGAGGCAGCTGCATCTCAGACTTCAATCCAGAATTATCGGCGACTCCCCCTCAATTAACTATTCCCTTAATGTTCGACACGTCTTGCTCGGCTGCACGGGAATGCGGCGACCACCCTGAGTGGATTCACAGATGAGGCCTAGGTAACACTCGCTGCCCTCTATATTCATTCCCTTGATTCGCTTGGCTGGATTCACATATGAGGGACCATCACAATAGCAACTGAGTACCAGCATAATAATCGAAAGGTTAGTGCCCCCTATGGCTCTGACATATTCCTTCGTCATCGAGCTGATCTCCCTGTGGGTTCGGGGTAAGAATTGACCCACCGCGTCTCCCTACGCGATTCGTAAGAGGCAAATAACTAGGGACACCGTGACTTCATTAGCGTTTACTCTAAACCGTTCTAGTGATTTTCGTGCTTAATGGCCTTACATAGCCTTCAAAGGCTGATAGGCCTTAAAACACCATTCATCCATCCATCTTAACGTTGTTGTGGCCTTATATAATCTACAAGGCTGATAGGCCCTTAAACTCCATCCATCCATCCATCCATCATCGAGCTAAAAGGTGACACTCTCCTGTTAGAATATATACCAAATATTGCCCATGCATGAATCAAAAGAAACTACGGCTCGATGAGTTTCCATGTTCCTTTTTTTGCACATCACGTTGTTGGCAAATTCACATGAAATGTATCTCTAATGGCACCAATGGAAACTGCCTTCCATAAATGCAAATTGTGGATACTCTAACATCAAATGCTTTGCCATTTATAATTAGACGTCAGGAGCCCTCGCTTTCAAGTCACCACACGAGATAAAACCGTTTTCCCTCAGGCGGTTATTGTGGTAACCATGTTTGTTTTCTTGTCGATTTCATGCAAGTCAGGAACCCAGAGTTTCGTAGTTCTCTGTCCAAACAGAAAGAACGAACGATTGACCGAATGAATGGATGAATCAATGAGGCAGGCACGCGGGCGGGCAGGCAGGCGGGCGAGCAGGCAGGCAGGCAGGCGGGCGGGCGGGCGGGCGGGCGGGCAGGCAGGCGGGCGAACAGGCAGGCAGGCGGGCGAACAGGCAGGCAGGCGGGCGAGCAGGCAGGCAGGCAGGCGGGCGGGCGGGCAGGCAAGTTTTGAGTCCTATCAACCTTTCCACGATCTTTAGCCTCCTGCAAATGGCGTAGGGAGACTCGGTGGGTGTGTTCTATCCCGATCTCACGGGGGAATCGCTCCAAAACAAAACGCTCAAATCTTTTTCTATCTATGATGAGCCACTGACCATTCATCTCCGATGTTCCCATATATTGAAAGGAATATCTAAAACTCAAAATTGTGCAAGAGATACTTGAAATCAATACATCAGTCAGGAGCACAAATCATCAAAATTTTATTACATTTGGTTGGGAGATGATCATTTTGATAAAAGTTGTAAGGAAGCAATCGTTAACAGATTTAAAAACACAGCTCATTTTCTTCCGAGCAAGTTTTGGTTATGTCTGCAGTAATCTTTTTTCCACACAGTGGGGAAGAATTTTACTCGAATTATTATAAAAAAAACACCGAACGGGTTTGACCATCATTGTTACGATTGCATTCCAAGTAACGCTGCCTCACAGCTCTACCAAGGCGTTAACATTCTTCTCAGGATTCTTCTGCTACTTCAGCTCTAGCCCGCTCTTGCTTGCTGCTAGCATTAGCGGTGTTCGAAGCTGTTGCACATTTGGGCAAGATGCTTCATCCGCATTGCCTCTCCTACTGAGGAATCAAACTGATACCTTGAGCTTCATCAGGGTGATATTTAGATGGACGGATGGACGGAGGAACGGACGGACGGGAGGAGAAAAGGAGGGAGGGAAAAATGGAGGAAGAGATAGTAGAAAGGATGGAAGAAGGGATGGAAGAAGGGATGGAAGAAGGGATGGAAGGATGGATGGATGGAGGGAGGGTTGGAGCAATGGAGGGGGGGAGGATGGATGGATGGATGGATGGATGGATGGATGAATGGATGGATGGATGGATGGATGAATAGATGAATGGATGGATGGATGGATGGATGGATGGATGGATTGATGGATGGATGGATGGATGGATGCACGGATGGATGGATGGACGAATGGATGGATGATGGATGGAAGGATACTGGATGGATGGACGGATGGATGGCGGATGACGGATGGATGATGGATAGGCGGCTACAGAAAATGACTTGTCTGCACGGAGGAGTGATAGACCGATCAAATGGGGGAGATGTTTCAGTGAACACCTAGATGGAGATCTGCAGGGGCGAGATCAGCAGTGAGCCCTGACGTGACTTCATCTCCCAACAAGATCTGCACTGCTCCATGAAGAACCCCAGGGTTACTTGCCACTGCAGAAACGAGTTATCGCCTTCTTCAAACGTTGGGTGTGAAATGTATAGAACAAGGAAATATATGAAGAAAACACCATCTACTGACATGAGCGCTAACTGTGAGAGTACTCTTTTTTTAATAAAGGAAACCGTGGTTTCACATGTGATAGAAAAGGGTTACCCAAATACAAGCGTAACTCAAATACACTTCCGCTCTTGTCAACAGAGCTCTGCACCAGTACACGGCAAAGAGAGCCATAGAAAGCCTGCCTGCAGAGTCTAGAGAGAAAATTGCGGTCTCTCGATTTCGCACGCCAGGCTCGTAAACCCCATTGAGATGAATAAACATTTCCATGCCAGCTCTAATGAGAAAAGCATTTGGAGATTTCTCCTTGTTAAGGACAGGCTGTCTGGCATTTTGTTTTCATGCAAAGGGAACACCTGAACCGTTTGGTCATCACGTGATTTTTAAAAGGTCAGATCAAGGTAGAGGGCAACACGGTGATTTGTGTTGGGTTTTGTTACAGTTCAGCCTTTAATCCATTTTATATATATTGTTAAAGGCATTCACCATTGATGTTTTGGCGGGAACAAGCCTAATCCTTGCACTTTGAGACCGGTTTGAACCGACTGTTAAAAAATTATCAGTGATGCAACAATGATTTGATTTGTTAGAGATATTGGTGCATGCGATGTGAGTAACTCTTCAGTTGAAAACGCCGGAAAAATATAATCAGTTGACTCTAAGGATATCACCGTGAACGGACGTATTTTCGAGTAACTCCGTGTAGTACGAGCAGTCTACACATTAAACATTCTTCAATCCTTCCTCCTGACCATCTGAAAGGTTGTATCAAGAAGAACAGTGTCCTCTGTGAATGAAGATCCAGCTTTGCCGGATTATGATGCCGAGTTTCGTTGCATGGAGAATTTTCGTCGTTTGGTTCTGAGCGCTTGCTGAGTGTTCAAACCCATGTCAGTTCCAGTATATATTGTGTGGGTGAATCCATAGGTGTCTATGACCTTTTTTATCCTCTCCTTTTGAGGTGTAGCCTTGAGAGAGAGTGTACTTGTGAATGCCCATTTCTGATCATCGTTTTTGGGCAGAAGTTTTTATCGGTGAAAATTCGAGAATCATCGTCGCCTATCTGCTTGAACTTGTGAGTAATTGGGGGTCAACTTTGGTTTCGGGTCAGTGAAATTAATCCTCTACTTTTCAGTCACAGAGAGTAGACTGAAAGAATTGGTTGATATTTTCATTCATATTGCATTGAATTTGGTTTTACTCATGATTGAGTCTGATTAAAGAAAATCTGTGATGAACATTGTGTCACGTCATGCGAGTGTGAGAAGAGAGTGAGTGAATTTAATTACCCCCCCCCCTTTTACTAGTAATACCACTAGACACAAAAACAGACAGAATTAGAGAATTATGTGTGTGAGTGTGGAGAGAGGTGATAGGTTTCTGCAAACAGAAAATCTCATGGCGGAACTTTGTTCACACTATAACGACAATTATTCCTCATTTAGTTGAATTAGTTGTTTATCAATTTCCTCCGAAACCGTTTTTGCAGAGCACATTTGTCAGGGTGTGTGTGTGTGTTTCAGGTCATACCAGACTGAAAAAGTATGTCTAAACGCATATATTATAACTCACAAAAAGCAACAAACTACGCAAAAAAGGCCTCCTAAAAATCCCTTTTCCCTGAAGTTCGCAAGCTCATCTGGAGTGCGTGAAAACCACTGACTCATGGCAATCAAGCGACCTGCTGTGCAGTCGACAAGGACATTTTCGGAAACTCAGATGCCAGAAGGTTGTCACATTCCAGACAATGCATGCGTGTTTCTGGTTATTTCTCAGCTTTTTGTTATCACGCTGTGAAAACATACTCATGGCTCAATATCACAGCGATGAAAAATATTAGCTTTGAGGCCAGCTTTGAGAGACGATAAATATGGCAATGACTTGAAAGACGCAGATGGTTGATTCCATTGTCGCGATCCCAACGCACTGAAGGACTGGTCACCAAAGCTTCTCATTCTTTTCGTAGTTTGTCTTCGTAGCGTACAATGACTGTTTGATGCGCAACGTTCCTTGTGAACAAGAATGCCCCCCCCCCCCTCTCTCTCTCACTTGCACACACACACACGCGCGCGCGCGCGCGCGCGCCTTTTTAGTCACTAGAGCGTAGGATTATATTAGATTCATCCAGTTAATGTGGACATAACATGACATTTGGAAACAGGGCTTTGAGAAAGTTTACCTGAGTAATTAGGTGCGTTCCAGGCTGGGGAGCGCCACTGGCATTACTCCAACAGCTGAATTTATCATGACACATTCCACTCCTGACGATCCCATGATGTGGGATAAACTGAAGACACCTCTTCACAACATAAAGTCACGGACGTTCACAAGGAGAGACAAAATTTCTGGTGAAAACTACAAATTCAGCTGTGATGAAATTGCACCTCTCCCGGCAGAGTTGTTTAATTCTCTTTATGTCTCGCATTATTTCCCTCGAATGTGGTCTTGGTTAGTTATAGTCTCCTTGCATAAAGGGAGTGATAAACAGGTTCTCAACAACTATCGTGGGATTTCGTAACTTTGCGTTCTCAGCATGGTCTTCACTTCCAGCCTGAAACTCGGAATGCGTTTCTAGACGGAGAGGTAAAATTATGTTTTTCTAGAGCAGACAGGTTTGAGAACATACCATTCCACCACTGATCACATCTTCAACCTCCACTGCATGGTGAAGAACGAAGGAAACCGCCTTGCTGCTTTGTCGATTTCGAAAAAGCATATAATTTGGTAAACAAAAATCAGCTCTGGAAGGTTCCTTGAAAATTATTGACTTTCAAAGAAAGTCACAACCATAATCCGTTTGCAGAGATATCAGCAGCTTCTGTGTACTGATGTATAGGTACAACCAGTGTGCTGGGATCGGAGTTATTGCTTTGTCCATCATATAAGAAGGTTACATGAAACACATGTCCGTCGACATGCTCTGTGAATGTGTGAGTTCAAACATTGACATCGAAAGTCTGTTTTGTACATTTTCTACATTCTTTGCAGTAACAGACCCACTGTGTCGTTCTGCCATAAACATTCGGTAACTTTCGTGCTTATTATTTAACATTATATTTAAATATTTAATTTCATATGATAGTAAATCTAAAAAATATTATCCTCGTCTCTCAAGTTCATTTCAAAGCTACACGATTTGTAAATGTTGGTTTCATGCTTTCCTCATGCTCAGCTTATCGGGGGGTGTGTGTGTGTGTGTGTGTGTGTGTGTGTGTGTGTGTGTGTGTGTGTGTGTGTGTGTGTTTCAAACCACAGTAAAAATGCGCATCTACACTGAACTAGTTATGAAGACCAGCAGATTTCCATATGTCTGGGCTAGTTCAATTTAAGGAAAATCGAATACTATCTCATGCCAGTCTTGCTGCGTCTCGTCGCTTTGGGAAATAATGTAAGCTTGAAAACAGCCAGCGGAGCATCGAGGTGTTGAACGCCGCACAGAACACATAATTCTATCTAGGTGTTGTCTGACCTCTGTCACAGGGAGTTATGATAACACGTCAAAATTCTATTGGAAAAACGCTAAGTTCTGCTTCTATAAAATCCCTTGGGAATCCATGGAAATAAACCTTGACATAGGGTCTGGAGATCTCGCAGTGCCAATGAATTGGAGGTTGTTATCAATTGGTTCCATGACATTTGTAGACAGACTCTGCCTGCAGCCACACAAGGTCAAGTGATACATTTCGTGCAAGTCCTTGACGAACGCGATTCATAATTGTGCATTCAGTGCAACCGATTTTCCGGGGATTCCCATGAATCATCCTCAAGGGTTAAACTATCCTTTTCGCTCATAGAACCGTGACAAATTATGACAAAAACCGTATGGTAGAGATAAGACGAAATGTGGACAGGTTGCAAACTTATGAATTTCATCACACCTTCTGCTGCGATTGCAAATGGTCGTCCTGACTCGTGCCAAAGAGGCACCGCTACGTCCTCTGACGTCACAGACGATAGCACTTACGGATTTTGCTGTGGTCCATTGAGTATGCTCGTTTCGTGGGCGATGGACCACAAGTGAGTTGTTGCAGACAGCAAGCCTTTGTTTCCCTAACTACATGTAGAGCAATGAGGACAGTGTGCACTATAGCGCATATGTTGTCAAAATTCTCAAAAACCTCAGTTTTGTGGCCACTGAATGTTCCATCACTAAATGCATCTATGCCCAGAAAAATATTCTACTGTTTTTTCTCTCTGCTCAAAGGGGTCAAGGCTTATGCCGGTTATTAAACTGTTTTTGATAGAATTGCATCAGTTCATGACGGTCTTACCCAAACGAAAAGGTCTACAAGCAGATCTTCGGAACTGCTATGGGGACCCCCATGGCTCCTACGATTGCCAACATTTTCATGGGGTGGCTGGAGAGTGACGTCTTGACCCGTTGTCCTTGGGCCATAGATCCAGAGATTTGGAAAAGATACATTGATGACATCATCACTCTCTGGTTCTGCGGCCAAGATGAACTGGTGAAATTCATGGAGTGGCTGAATGATCAACACCCGAGCATAAAGTTCACCTACAGCTATGGGTGAACCAGAGTGCCATACCTGGATGTAAGCCTTTCCATCACTTCTGAGGGACATTTGGTCACTGACCTCCACGTGAAGCCCACAGATGCTGCCATGATTCTACCCTTCCACTCATGCCACCCACGTCACTGTCCTCGCAGCATCCCCTACAGCCAGTGCTTACGTCTGCGTCGCATCTGCTCCGAAGACTATACGTTCGGACGCAGATGTGATGAACTAAAAAAGAAGTTAAAAAAGAGAGGCTATCCCGTAGGACTGACTGAGGCAGCTGTGAAAAAAGTGGCAGCCAGGACTCGAGCATCTACTCTTCAGTATGCTCGAAGAGAAGCTGAGGGTGCAGACAGAGTGCCGTTTGTGATTCGTCACAACCCTAACAACCCGCCTCTGAGCCAATGGCTGAAACAGTTTCTGCCGGTGCTCCACACTAGCACGCGGATGAGACGAGCAGCTCCAAACCCGCCTATTGTAGGAGAAGGAAATTGTTTCAATCTAAGAAAACTGCTGATGCCCTCAACCCTCCCCTTCCCCCGGACTTTGGCTCAGGAGACCAACATCGGGTGTCACCCATGCCCCAAGTGTGTACTTTGCAAGAGTCACCTGCAGGACACTACCACCTTCCGCAGCGTCATCACTGGCCAGTCTTTCCACATCAGAGACTGCTTGTCGTGCACGTCAACCAACGTCATCTATCTCATTGACTGTGAACAGTGTCACGACAGGCAATATGTGGGTGAGACTGGCCAGACCATCCGTAGAAGGTTTTACGGACACACGCACGCCATCCGCAATGACATAGACACCCTAGTGGCTAAGCACTTCAGGTCCCCTGGGCACTGCCTCTCCCACATGAGAGTGACCATTATTGAGAAGATACATGTGGACGATGCCAACATCCGAAAGCGGAGAGAGAAGTTCTGGCGCTTCAAGCTGCGCACCAACTACCCTGAAGGACTGAATGTGTTTGACTGAGAGAGAGAGAGATAGATGGAACTATGAACACTTAGAGAGAGAGAGAGAGTTAGAGAGAGAGAGAGAGAGAGAGAGAGAGAGAGAGAGAGAGAGAGAGGAGAGGGAGAGCTCTGGAGTGCCTACGTCATGTCATTCTGAAGTTTTTTACGTCACGTGTTGCATCATTTATGTGTTTCTGTATTAACTGAAGAAGGGCGTATGCCCGAAAGCCTTTTGATTTTGGTGTTTGTCGTGTGTTTTTTTCTTATTAATAGTCAAGAAATTTTCTCCAAAATATTTTATTTTTTCTTGATATGGAAGAAAAAAGTGTACATTAGTATACTATTCATGAACTGAAATGTATTATGTTCTTAAGACAAACCATCAGGAACATATTTCAGTAACTCACTCTCAGTAGTCCCAGCATTAGCTGTGGGGCTAGTAGTCTTGGCCAGCAAACTTGAAATGTCTGAGCCTGCAAAGAAAAGGGAGGAAAACATACTAAAAACAACCTGTCTCTCAATACTTAAAACGATAAACAACATGACTGATGTATTCAAGTTACTACATCTATCTATAAAAAGGGGCTCCTTTCATATAGGAAATGTTCAATTAATCCCTGTATTCCCTCAATCTACTGATAACAATTTAATGCAGGCTTATAAGAGGACTTGGCTGCATTTGTAATAAAACACTAAATCTGACTAAATTCACACTGAGTAGTGGAGGACAATGAAAAACTAATTCCAAATCTTCCCGACTAGCCTCACAAAGGAAGCAATTGCTGAAAATTCAGGAAAAACCAGCAAAAACAATCCAAATATTGGGATTTTTAAAACTGTAAAAAATTAACCATGACTAAGAAACTGGGGAGGAATTTTCTAAAAAGTAGTAATTCAGATTTCAAATTGGTCTTTATATATGCATGTTAAAAAAAAGATTGGTGTAATTTTTGCACTAACATTTCAAACAAATTCCAACAATCATCAACATCCAACTCACTAACTCAAAAACATCACATAACATGCCACACTTCCATAAAACCATGTCCTACAACACTTCCAGACTTCACAGCAAACTACCTCAACTATGAACTGGACTTCGGAAAAGTGCCACAAAATCATATCACAATTCTCCTACCAGTTCACCTGATTGATAGTCCTAGCATGCACCATTTACTTCACACTCTAAATCATCAAAAACACCTAAATGACAATCTACACATTCATTCCATCACAACATATTTCAATAAACACAGCAACCTTCATCACAGAAAATCATGAAGATAAGGACAAAGAATGGCCTACAATAAGGATGCTCACTTGCTCCTTATGCTTCTTGACACATGTGACACTTGACACATGTGACACTTGACACATGTGACAGGCAATGTCCATGTTTTCCACCTAGCAGAGGTCAGGACAACTAGTATCACTCCAGCAAATGTAAACACATAATCTAAGAACCAAACCACAGAATAATACATGGAACAACAAGATATCTAAGAACTGCTCATGAAGGGGCATCGAGTGGCACTGACTGTATGATACACTCTGCTAAGTGCAACAATTACCCAAGACTTTGTAAGAAAATAATGCAAAAAAAAATTTGCTACTTTTTCTCTCTTTATTTTTTGAGGGGAAAAAACTGGTTTCCCCAAATAGCCTACTTGGTAGCTTTAGTATCATGGAGTAATAGTGGGCCAGCCTTATTTGCTGCTTGTGAAATTTAATGAGGTCCCTACAAGGTATACACAAGGTCCATACAAGGTCTATACAAGGTCTATACAAGAGACTTAATTATCAAAATGACTATTCATGAAAAGTATAGTGCACGCATGCATTCGCGCTCCTGCACACACACACGCACACACACACACACACACACACACACACACTTTTGCTCAAGCTTCCATAGAGCATTGAGGAATAAACTTGATCAGCCAACTGTTTTCTGAGAATTGTTTCTGTTAAATAGGGCATTTGGCACTGATTATTTTAGTGGTGTGTGTGTCAATGCATGTGTGGTGTGTGTGTGTGTGTGTGTGTGTGTGTGTGTGTAGTTGCTGGCATAAGTGCACCAATGAGTGAGAGAGAGATACTTTCATATGCACAGAGACCCATCATATGAGGATTGATCAAGATGCCCAGTGATCAGGGGGTAAAGTGTAAAGCGGTTTGAGCACCAATCAATGGTGGAAAGTCGCTATATAAAATCCCACCTTTACCTTTTTATATAAGGTTTCTCTCTCAGCATGCTACTTTGAACTGCAAAGAAATTACAAGGTTTTTTTTCCTTTCTATGAGACAGAAAGTTTAGCCATTTTTTCAGCCTAATAATGACAAATTTACTAGTCAACCAAGGCTGGTGAGATTGGCTATCATGTTCTCTAGTTCTCAAGGAAGTAACATATAAATCATACTGCCTCATAGAAGATAGATGATGGATGGATAGAAGAATAGATAACTTAGATATAAAAGCACCTCATTATCAATGCTACTTGTATAAAATAGATTTATTTTCTGTTGATGTCATTTTTGCATGTTACTAATCTGCATTTATTGCATATTTAAGTAAAGTCTACATAGCGGTATTCTACATTTCCAGCTCCTGAGACTGATAAGGTCAAAGGAAAAAATAGTTGTAGTTATGGTAACATGGCCCCAAAAAGTAGCTTGGCCTTCTTCTTCTTTTTTAAAGAGGCTAGATTGAACATAAATCACAAGTTTTTTTGCTGAAAAATCTTATTTTTGAAATTAAATTGTGGACTCTCCAAGTGCTCATAGGGCATGGGAAATGGGACAACACACAATCCATCCATTAATGTTGATTTCTTCCTTCTTTTTTTTTCTTTTTGCACAATAGAAAAATAAGTTTGGTGTCTGCAGAAAAAAAGGTTATTGTAACCACAACTTGTGAGTGTGTGTGAGTGTGTGTGTGTGTGTGTGTGTGTGTGTGTTTGTGTGTGTGTGTGTGTGTGTGTGTGTGTGTGTGTGTGTGTGTGTGTGTGTGTGTGTGTGTGTGTGTGTGTGTGTGTGTGTGTGTGTGTGTGTGTGTGTGTGTGTGTGTGTGTGTGTGTGTGTGTGTGTGTGTTGTTGTGTGTGTGTGTGTGTGTGTGTGTGTGTGTGCGTGCGTGCGTGCGTGTGTGTGTGTGCGTGCGTGCGTGCGTGTGTGTGTGTGTGTGTGTGTGTAAATGTCTTCTCATTATGATTTACTCATGGGCAATTGTTTGTTTCTCAACACTAATGGACTTATGACTTTCAATTTAGTGCAGCTGTCGAGAAAAAGCACATCCTTTAGAGAATGTGCAATAATAAGAATATGACATTTATCGTTTTAGCAATACACAGTAGAGTGACCGACAAAGATATTTCACAAGTACAATTTGAAATAAGCATATCATTTTGAGTAATAAATCGCTTCCATTGAAAGATGTGGTCTTTCTAGATTTCCCATAATTAGTGAACTTCAACTTTAGCATTGGATACACTTAGACAAGATGGAAAAGTTATGTGCCACCTTCTGAATAAATTTTATTTTTGATCCATTCATCCTCAGCAAAAAACCTCTATAGACACACCTAAAGTTAGCCGTTCAACTTGAATATCACAGGAAGCCGTTTCATTTCCATTCGGAATGCAAGCAAAATATGTGATCAATCTGAGGTAAAGCATCTGCTTGCAAAACTACAATCTATCAGTTTTGGGCAAATGGCTCAAAATTTAAGTCCACAAACCACAGGCAGACCAATACGCATGCATCCCAAAATCATTAAACAAGAATTCTCTTGCACAAACAAGCAGACACCACAACAAGCCATGCCTCCATCATCAAAACACACAGAACACTACAAGGGAATCCACAGCTGAACCCAACAGTGAATCTCACAGATGATACTGTCCATAAACATAAATCTGCTAAATGACCCAGCAACACAACTTATCCCTGGACTTAGGTCTTGAAGATACTCCTGTTCTCCAGAATTCTCCATGCCACAACAAAGAGTGAATCAAATGCAATACACTTATCCTGTCACCCATTAGACCTGTTTACCACGCACTCCAACATGTACCCAATGGAAAGATATTTGAGCATGACTACATTTTCAGCGCAGACTCCAAGAAATAAAAGTAACAAAATCTGATAACACTTGTAATTTTCCAACAGATTGTATGAAAGTCAAGATTATAGTAATTTCAACAAAGGAGCACTAATAAGTAGTTTAAGTTTTTCAGAGTGAAATGTAATGGACATTATTGTGGTGGACTCAACTATAATTCATTAGGTTTAATCAATACCTATGTAGAAGCAAAGATAGATCAGAAAGTTTCTGTCCCTATTGTTGTCGTCCAATACAATCTCTCTCATTCATCTCATCATGAATCTGAATGACAACAAACAATCCTTTTACAGAACTTCCCCTGTCTCATTCAGATGTTTCCATATCTGTTTATTTCAATTATATTTCTCATCCATTCACTGCACATACATTTTGCAAAAATCTTCACCTGGGAAATACATTAAAAAGCACCTCAAGTTTTTCATTGACACACTCTATGAGCTACATCCAAGTGACAGTTCTGAGTGTATTTTCTAGGGTTTTGTTTTCATTGCTTGCATAGTGTTTGTTCTCTTCGAACTTTGAAATAGTTCCTGATGTTTCATTTGGAAAAATGAAAGAGCAAACATCATCTCATAGTTCAAGCTATACGACCTCAAAGTTTTGAATCAACTAAATTTTCTCCTTAGATCAAATTTGGATTTTTCACACATGCTTTCTTTGAAGCACACAACCCACAGTTAATTCATTCTGGACTAAGAGTTGAATCAAACCAGATCTCCACCAACTGCAGTCAAACTGGGACACCACAGGTGAGAATTACATCACTGTATTACTTTAAAACATGACACTATATTCTGACCACCATCACATACTTCAAGCAGACTTTTCCCCAGAGTTATGGACACATGAATTCCACAAATACCTTCACAAGAGACCATGGAAGCATGTGCCACATGCAGCATGCAAGGTGTATGTTGAAGCTGAAGCGGCAGGTGTCCCAAGACTGAGCACCCGACACACGGCCCAGCAAGCAGAGACAAAAAGGGGTCTACACATGCTATCTAGTGAATAAAGGTGGCAGCTGACCTCTAAAAGGGAATACCTCCTCCGGGTATTTCTGTAGAGAGCGATATATGCTCTGAGCTGCAACACAATTGACCTTCATCTGAGACCCATGGTTACAGATACTAACTACAACTAGATGACAAATGGTGATTTTGGGGCTCCTAGTTCAATGGGACACACATTCAAGTCTATGATTTATACTCATTTAGGAAAGAGGAAATCCTACAGTCATTTTCTGCAATGGTTTGCTTTCCAGAAGTCATCCCTCTTCTAATTGAAAGCAATTAGAAGATTTTCTGCTCTCCAAGCCTGCACATTATCTCAAGGATGGATATGGTATCCTGAAGGGAGCACTCACTTGCACACACACATACACACATGCTCAAAGTTTCAATGAGCTAGTATTGAACTAAACTGCCTAATTTGTCTGTTCACTTAGGTTAACAAATCTTCACAACTTTTGTTTTGGGGGTGTGGGTGGGGATGGGGATGGGGCAGCTATCCACTTTAGCAGAATACTAACACACACAAATGTGGGATTAGAAATGGCTTTGAGGTAAGCTGTGGAAACGTATCTAATCTAAAGCAGTTGAAACCCAGACAACTCCAGTCTAGAGCCAAGAGCTTTCCATAGGCCACAGCACCCGGACACTCCCATGCCACTCTGTCTCACTCCAACCAGTGCCTCATCCTCCCAGCTGCAGTGGCATAAGGCTGCTGGCCATGCGGTCACTACAAGCAAAGACCGTGTATGAACAGTCATGTTTCAGCTCTTGGGAGGGTGAGGGTGGGGGGGTGGGGGGTTGGGGGGTGCAGGGTGTCATCACTCATAAATAAGTATAACATCACCCTTTTGAAAGTTTTGAATCACACACAAGAAGCAATCAAAAGCATTCAAAGTTAAGAGCTTCCAGCAAGCTGCCGCATAGCCCAAAACTGTTATTGAACCTGAACCTTCTCATCCAGAATTTCTTACTGAATGCTTTTGCCCACTTCTAATGTGGAACACTGTACCACTGGATTCTTGCCTTAGGTCAGCCTGTTGCCTTTCCCATTCCTGGCAGTGCCTCAGCGTGCTATAAAGTGTCTAGTTATGTGTTGCAATGTAAACTGTGCATTTGTGTTTAAGCATGGCTTTCGTTTGTGATGGTGGATCTGTGTGATATTTTCAGCCTCCAAAACAAAAAATCCAAAGTTCTTGTTGCTTTGTAGTTTGTTATGACTAAGGCAGGCAGCCTCTTGGCTGGTTGGGGGGCCACCCCTGGCTGAACTAATGGAGTAGGCCCAAAAAGCCTCTTGGCTGGTTGGGGGGCCACCCCTGGCTGAACTAATGGAGTAGGCCCAAAAAGCCTCTTGGCCTGGTTGGGGGGCCACCCCTGGCTGAACTAATGGAGTAGGCCCAAAAAGCCTCTTGGCTGGTTGGGGGGCCACCCCTGGCTGAACTAATGGAGTAGGCCCAAAAAGCCAAGCAGCAAGAGGTTCCAGCTGATAAGGTGGACATCAAGCAGTTCCGGACATTTGCTCTGCTGAACTTTTTTAAGTTTATTACTAAACTAGTTCACCTGACAATCAAGACATTCCAAATATGTATTTCTGGTAAAAGGTCATCACACATACTCATCATATGATGTTTCAGGCTCTCTGGGCTGTTTTCTGCAACAAGCTGCCACTTCTTGCATGACAATTAAAAAGAAAATGAGAAAGAAAAAAGTGAACCATCACCAGGAAGAGGTTTGCAACTGTGCAGCTGGCCTCACAAACCCACTGGCTGAAACATCTCTGTTCCATACAAGATCTTTGCTGCAAGGCAGGAGGCGAGAGAAAGGAAGACTTTCCGGGCAGGAACTGACCAGAGTGGCTGAAGGGTCCAGGGGCTACTGGACTCTGGAAGCACGGGGAGCCACCAAACACACTGTTGTTGGACATGCTCGGCACTGACCTGCAACAGCAAGCAAAACACCTCACAGGTCATAAGTGAAATCGGTAACATAGTGACACTGCCTCCAACTTCAGCCGCAGAAGTTTGTGTCACTCTGATCTCACTCTAAGTCACTCAACTCTCTCACTAATTCATTCACTTTCAGTCACTAACTCAATCTCGTGCAGCAAGGCAGCCATAGCAGTCTACAGAATGTTCTACAAAGACACCAGTAGTATTAATGGTTAGACTGCCACCTATACTTGTATGCACAGAGCCTAAGGTAACAAAGGCAGACTGTGACTTTGCCTAAAAGAATGAGTGCTGCAATAGTCCATTTCTGCGAACTTCATTTGTTTAGAGTGAACATTAAACCCACAAAACATTGAACTTCTCAATTTGCCACTCTTCAGGTGTGGTCAGCAGCGTTTGTTTTATGACAGGCTGTTTGGAGCATGCTTTCAAATGCACTTAACAGGCAGTCTTGGAAATGCTGAACCCTTCTCCCCATAAAGCTTGAAGCCTTGTGTGTGTTTACTGTATATTTTCAACCCCTCTGTCCTCTGAAATGCTTGAAAGCCACCAGCTGTATGCATGAGGGCAAGCTGATTTACTTGTGCTATGCCAGTTTCAGAAGTCTGCTCGGAGGTTCTGCACAACTTCAATGGGAAAAAAAAGGGAAGTCAGAAGTCTCCTTTCAAATGAAACTATCAGCAAAGAACACATGCAGAACCATTCCATAGCCGGGGTGCTCACCTTCAAAGGAAGAGTGAAGTTCATCATGTAAACCTACTTGTTCATATCTGTTGCTGCATATTCTGTGGAAGTTTGTATAAAAATATTGGCTATCTGGGTTAGGCAATTGACAGTTTCTCTTTTCTATGAAAGATATCACACCAGGTGCATGTACATACATGCATGGAGAGGCAACACAGAGTGCCTACATTTTGAGGCAACACTCAGGTTAGCTAGATTATGAAGATATTAACACACAGGTCATATACATTATGAAAATGTTAACACATTCGATATCTTCAGTCATGAGATGTCAACACACTTAGTTTCTACATTCTGAGGCATGTAACATGCAGGTTACTTATCTGCAAATGCAAGTAAACATGCAAGGTACCTATCTGTTTAGGAGCCAATCAACAGTTGGCTTATGTTCAAAAGAAGAAAACACAAGATTACCCACCTTCAGTGCTCGTAATTACATATTCCAAGAAAGGTAATACCTACTTTCTCAACTGGCTCTCTGTGCATGGGCATACAGTTTCAGACACTGTCATTGACATGGGGTTAACTGATCAAGCTCCTGCCTATCTACAAGCTCTCCCAGGATCAATGCTCACAAGAAGTTGCTCAGACTTCTGAGTGTTCCAAATGAAAGATTTAAAGGGCTTTCGTTCTCAAACCATTTCAGCTGTAGGGTCGGGGAGCAGAACAGTCTCCCAGAAACACCCAAGTCATGAAGACCACTTGCCTCTTCTGAAACTGGGCTGAAGCCGTTTGTCTCAGATGGGAAAATGTTTGCACTATGAGCATCCTGTGACATGAAAACTGCACTGGAAAAAATATATAACTATTACTTCTACTGATACTCTTACTACCACTTCTACTACCACCACCACCACCACAATTCAAATTGAAAAGATCCTGGGCAAGAGGTCACACAAAAGAACTAATGCCCAAGAGGAAAGGTTGAGATATACACATGTGTGTACATGTATCCCAGACCTGGGTACCCCAAATTTTGCCTCTGCGTACTCACTGGTTCAGATATGTGTATTTTTTTTAAACTGTGCATATTTTTTGCGCGAACCGACAATTTAAAAAATGCAGCTTTTGACGATCAGTTCGGTCATCATCACTTCAGCACAGATTACACACCTGTTTACCTTATGTTGTGCACAATAGGGAGATGGCGACTCAAAAATAGGGAGATTTCAATAAAAAGAGGGAGATTTTTATTTTTAGATATGTGTACCATCCCAGGTCACAAACTGCATAACAATTGAATAACAAGAAGGGCAAAGCCCATACGACTCACATGCTTGACCTTGACCTTTATATGACCTTGACCTTCAGGTGACCTTCAAGGTCAAGGTCAAACAACTAAACCTACCAATGACATCATACACAAAGAAATGCTTTACACAGTTTTTCCTACCAAAATACATGTGACCTTGACCCAAGGTCAAGGTCATCCAAGGTCATGCAACACAAAGCTGTTAATTCAAGACATAGGAAGCACAATGGTGCTTATTGGCACTTTCTACCATGAGATATAGTCACTTTTAGTGGTTCACTACCCCATTTTGGTCACATTTCATAAGGGTCAAAGTGACCTTGACCTTGATGATATGTGAACAAATGTGTCTCATGATGAAAGTATAACATGTGCCCCACATAATTGTTAAGTTTGAAACAGTTATCTTCCATAGTTCAGGGTCAAGGCCACTTCAAAATATGTATACAATCCAACTTTGAAGAGCTCCTGTGACCTTGACCTTGAAGCAAGGTCAACCAAACTGGTATCAAAAGATAGGGCTTGCTTTGACCTATATACCATTTGTAGCTAAGGTCGCCATTCTCAATAACGTGGGAGAAAATTGGGAAAATGTGAAAAATGGCTGTTTTTGAGACCACATTTATGGCTCCTGTGACCTTGACCTTGAAGCAAGGTCAAGTCACTATGTATGTTTTTTGAGGCCTTGTCATCATACACCATCATGCCACATTTGGTGTTGATAGACTTAATAGTCTCCAAGAAAAATCCAACGTTTAAGTTTTTTACGCCCGGACGGATGCCCGGACGGACGACACGGCTGAGTACATAGACTCACTTTTGCTTCGCATGTGAGTCAAAAATCAGCTCAAAATGGAATAAAACAACTCAGAAATCAGCTGAAATGCCGATAAGTTCCATCTCTGATCAGGGAGGCGAAAAGTCAAATTCTCTCTCTCTCTCTCTCTCTCTCTCTCTCTCTCTCTCTCCCCCCCCCCCCCCCCCCCTCTCCCTCTCCCTCTCTCTCTCTCTGTGTTATTCTTGCCTCCGTGGCTCACATTGATGTCTTTTTTGCAGAACGTGCAAAACCTGGGTGATTGCGATTTAGACGATGGGCGAAATGCCGGGAATTTAGATTTCCACTCAGCCTTCCACTTTGCGTTGTACTTTACTCTCTTTCTGCTTCTGATATCAGTGGACTTTCTTTTCTCATCCGATACTTCGGCAGAAAAACCTGATCTCGCTGTCTTTTTAGCGCTGCTTGAAGGCAAAATTCCTTTTCTTTTCGGCATGGTGACCGTGAGCTTTCTCGCAGACTGTGTGTGCCACTCAAACTTTTCCGGAAACAGAGCTTTGTTGGTAGGAGCGCTATGATTGGCCCTGAATGGTCAGTCGATTACTGTCGACCAATGAAACTGCCGGATACAAACTGCTCCATGGCAAAGTCACGACCAGCTCTCCATGCCAGACATGCACTTTATAGCGCAAAATTGCACATTTACGAATACGCAAAAGCTGCATTTTTTCCCACCGTATCTTTTCTGAGGCATGCGTAATTATCGTATTCCATTTTTTTCTCCCGTATTAATATGCATAATTCGTACGGGTACCCAGGTCTGGTATCCACATTCTGGAGATGGGACTGTTAGACGTCATGCAAGAGACATGCATCCACATCAGTCACACCAAAGGTGGTACCAACATTCTGGGGGAGGTAGCAGGACTGGACCCTGACTTGCTGCTGAGCTCACAAGACTTTTTGGCACCAGGGGTGAGAGTGGGTGAGGTCAGCAGGTCTTTCATGGTCTTGTTCTGCTGGCCTGACGATGACCCAGACTTGCTGTGCTTGTGCTTCTTGTGGTTCCTCTCCTCAGACCTGCAATAACACACCATCCAATCCTCTCTGAACACCAATGCCACAACAAAAATACATGAGCCTGAATTCCATTGTCAAAGTGTGAGAAAAGTGAGTGGATATGGAGGTATGAAATAAGACTGATGAACCATGCACTGAGTCTCCCCAAATGGTTGACCAAGACTCAATGGGGTGGAAGACTTTTAACCTTCAGAGTGCCATGATAACCCCCCCCCCCCAAAAGAAAACAAAAAACAAAACACTCCTAGTGCACTGGCATTGATGGCAGACCAGCTCTGATGTGCACTGTGCTTATTGGTTGATAGAAAGAGGCTCTAAGAAATAGTTAGTGAAAGTTTAACACACAAATCTAGAGCTCAGTTGCCAAATATTCTGTCTATGCTAGTCCACCGTCGCTGTCCAAATTTTTGGACTGTGGCACTCCGAGGGTTAATGCAGCCCTACCTTGACCACACTTCATGGGAGCTAAGAATCCTAGGTCTTTCCTTCAAATCAACTGATCAGTCACGTGGAGAAAAAAAATTCTACCTTAGACCTTTTGTCATGATCAGATTAGGCGAGAGGTTGTGGCAGTAGTGAACACTCCTGCACTTTATGAAATCTATCAATAGCAACTGAGCAGTCAAACCCACCAACGTAACTTCCTGTAGCAGACACTTCAAGGTCTGCCTTTCATGCCATATTCCTTTCTCACAATGATCAGGTTTACCTTTACGCCACATCTCCGATTTGCAAAAATAACATCCATGGGCTTGAATATCCACAACACACTTTACATCCAACTCCCAGCAAGTGGAATCCACTTCCATTTTCTGCATTTGCGCCTTTTTTTCTGGGATCTTTGAATGACAGTCTACTTCTACAGCAGCTCAACACCACCAGTCAGACAAGATGTGGAAACAGAAGAGCTTGGGCTTAATCCAGGGATTATCCACAGAAGAAATCATGATGTTGAAATATTGACTGCAGTTGTTCATAAGCCCATCCAGTGGTTTACATCGATTCGAGTCGGAACTGACGTACAGGAGTGGACAAACATGACAAGATATCTATTTAGGGTCAAGATGTGCATTTGTTAAGAGTGGAGACCTTATGGAAACTGAAAAATTCACCCTTGGTGCTTTCCACCATGCATTCATCCACTCCAACCCCACTGCTGTTTTACTCATTGACGGGAGAAAAACTTGAAGTCACTCAGTCATTCGTTTCTATATTCCTATATTAATCCATCCACCACTGCCTCATTACATGCCATCCCTCCTTACTCGCTGGTTGAGGAATGCAAATGGAACCATACAAGTCATTCATTTAAGTATATCAGTCAGTTCAGTTCAGTCTCTTTACCCTGAGATGGGTTGTTGAGGCACCACTGATGAGTTTCGGACAATCTTCCTCCATCGATCTCTATCCTCTGTGGCTCGCTGTGAGTCAGCAAAGGTCAAGCCTGTCCACTCTTTGATGTTGTCTTCCCACCTCTTTCTCTGCCTGCCTCTCCTTCTCCCACCTGGTACGGTACCTTGCAGGATGGTCTTGGCCAGCCCACTGCCTCTTGACACGTGACCGTACCACTTCAGCTTTTTGCTTTTCACGATTGAGAGCAGGTCTTCACCACATGAAGTATACCAGTATTCCTTAAAACTGTCTCTGCCTAAACTTACTTGCATTCATAGGAACACTTGTGGAAACAGTATCATTCACAAGTAATTCATACTCTCCAGTTTATCTATCCATTCCAGCTACACTACACACTGTCATCACCTCAGGAGGAGGGATTTGAGGGGGAAGGGGGGGGGGGCACAAAAATAGACCATAGATTCAAGCCTTACAGCATTTCTCCTTTCCTCTATTCCAGCCTAAATATAATACAAACCCTGATTTGACTGACTAGCAAGACTAACGCTTGTAGAAGCAGAATGATTCAGTCAGTGGTGTGCGTTTCCCTCCATCCACACCAGCCCAACTACACACCATTCCTCCACAACACAGTGGCTAGAGGATTGTTTACAAACCATTCATTCAAACAATCCTCCTCCATTCTTTTCCAGTCCCATTAACATATCACACCCAATACCACCCTTTACCTCTATTTCACCACTAACCTGGCTGTCAAGTAAGCTCCTGGGCCACGATGCATAGACTGGAGGTCTTACCTCTATTTCACCACTAACCTGGCTGTCAAGTAAGCTCCTGGGCCACGATGCATAGACTGGAGGTCTTACCTCTATTTCACCACTAACCTGGCTGTCAAGTAAGCTCCTGGGCCACGATGCATAGACTGGAGGTCTTACCTCTATTTCACCACTAACCTGGCTGTCAAGTAAGCTCCTGGGCCACGATGCATAGACTGGAGGTCTTACCTCTATTTCACCACTAACCTGGCTGTCAAGTAATCTCCTGGGCCACGATGCATAGACTGGAGGTCTTACCTCTATTTCACCACTAACCTGGCTGTCAAGTAAGCTCCTGGGCCACGATGCATAGACTGGAGGTCTTACCTCTATTTCACCACTAACCTGGCTGTCAAGTAAGCTCCTGGGCCACGATGCATAGACTGGAGGTCTTACGAGGCATAGGCCGGTGTCAACATTTCATTGTCTTTACATTTACTTCCATTATGTGGACACAAGTTGACACTTGCCTATTCCTTGCAAGAGTTTGGCTATGCAACACGACCCAGCTGCTCCCTCACATTTTCTTCCATGTACTCATTATTCTAAACTTAGCCCTCAAGTGACAACCTGGAGGCAGAGCTGCCCACCTGATTGCTAAATTTAGACCAATGCATTGGTGTAGGAGCACTGGACAGCTGGCCCACACCTTTGCTGGGTGGCAAAGGACGTCGTGACAATTGCTGCACGAAATGCTACAGATATTGCTTCATGGGACATCATGCATCAAGCCTGCACTCTCTGACAAGAGGAACAATCATGGATGCAAATCATTCAGCCATCCAAGTTCCTCCATCTATCCCTCCATCCTAGCCAATCTAGACGCCACCCCTGCCTCGACTCACTGGCTGGAGGAACGCTTGCAGGGGTCCTTGGTTGCGCTCCCTTCAGGAGCACCAGTGGTGCTGCCTGTGGACGCCCAAGGCCCAAGGTAGGAGGCAGGTTGCTGCAGAATGCCTGCAGCCAGCGAGGCGGGGGGCGGTGGAGGGAAGCCCTGGCCTCGTCCAGTAGAGGGGACAGTGAAGGAAAGGGAAGGGGGGCTACCTGACCTGGTGCTGGGCTGCACAACGAAGCGTGGCTCCGAGATCAAGCGGCCCTCCCCAGAACTGCCACTGCAACAGCAATGACAGCACGCTTACTCCTGGCAGTCTCTCCGGCAAAAAAGTTGACAGCAGTGTGGTATGGGAATATGAGAATGAAGGAGTTTCTTGAGAAATTGTAAGAAGGAAAGAGAGGAGGATGGGTGGGAGAAGGTGCTGGAAACAATAGCAAAGACAATGCTGATATGGACAAAGACACAGAAGATGAGGATAAAGATGAGCCAGTGGAAGAGGATGGAAAGAACAAGATAGCGGTGAAAAAGGGGAAGATATAAACAGGCAAAGATGAAGCTAAAGGAAGAAAAACGTGAAGAAAGAGCAATTGGAGGAACGGACATTAAAGATAAAGAATACCCAGATCACAATAAAGCAGACAAAGCTTACCTTGAGATGTGCAAGTTTGGTTAGAGCAGGCAAGGTATAGCAAGAAAAGACACACTTGGAGAATGGCAGGCAGGTCTTACCAACTGATGGGACATATTTTAGGTGCTGCTGCCACAAGAGAAGACAGTGCTTACAGAGGTGGGCCTCGGGAGGAAGGAAGGCAGAGCTTTTTCTGAAGGATTTGCACACGGGAGAGGAATGGATGGAGTCCTCAAGGACCTGGGGCGGTGAAAGGTTGAGCAGAGCAAACTCAAGAACTCGAGGCAAACCTTACCCAAGGGAGTTGTAGCCAGAAGAACTCGGACGATTGCAAATGGAAGACCTCCATATCTTGCATCTTGTGAGCAGGGATAATGTTGAGCAGATGAAACTTACTTTGAGTACAACTCCTGGCTGAAGCTCCCCAGTCCTCCTCTCATCAGATGGAGCCCCCGGTGGCTGGGCCCTTGGGAGAGGAGAAAGAGTACAGCTTACCTGGAGGAGTTGGAGCCAGGAGAGGTGTAGGCAGTGCATGTTGTGGACCACTGGGAGGACTCAGAGTCAGAACCAGGCATGTCTGTAGGGCGCTGCTCTCCAGAGGCAGTGGCGCCAGTGTCCTTGGCCTCTGCTGGCTTTGCCCCCACACTGGCCTGTTCTACCCCTTTGACCCGCACTTCCTTCATCTGCAAGCACAGCATTAATGTAAGCATCAAATCTTGTTACATGTATTAATGTAAGCATCAAATCTTGTTACATGTATAAATGTAAGCATCAATTCTTGTACATGGACATTCGCACAAACCATTCCAGGACACACAAGGCATCAAGTCATTTTTCAGAAGAAAAAAACAAAACCTCTTAGCTCTTCTAGACTGTGATCCTGCTTTC
Organism: Theodoxus fluviatilis; assembly: GCA_034096865.1. NCBI lineage: Eukaryota > Metazoa > Mollusca > Gastropoda > Cycloneritida > Neritidae > Theodoxus > Theodoxus fluviatilis. Next base: position 8,704 of record JAWQFJ010003396.1, on the reverse strand, counting down.
TTTGGAGATTCTGGAATTGCATGACACTGTCATGGTCTCAGTAAGGAGAGGAATCCATGGCCAGATCTTTGCAGTCTTTTGGGCACAGCATGCATGGCAAGCTTCTCAGATGACTGCAGCTTTCTGGATGGCTATCAGGCTTTGCATACAGTATGAAGCAGCGCCACACATGCATTACATGAATTGGGGTTTGAAGTGATGTCAAATGACTGAGTATGAATCAACAGTATGGCTTCCACAAATACAGTGACCACAGTTAATCATTCAGTAGTGTCTTATCTCTGTAATGAAGGCATGTGGAAGAATGTCAATAGTTCAAGTCAGCTATAAGATGATGTACAGTTGTATTTCTTTCTCATGCCCATGCTCAACTGCTTACAATTCAGTCTTTAAAAAACATTTTCATATGAATTTTAGGTATGGCAACAACAACAAAAGTTGTAGTTTTGGTAAAACCTGACCAACCCTATTTTCTGTCCACTAGCCCTAAACTTTTTTCCAATAGTGGAAAAAAAGGGCAAAGCCCATACGAATCACATGCTTGACCTTGACCTTTACATGACCTTGACCTTCATGTGACCTTCAAGGTCAAGGTCAAACAACTAAACCTAGCCATGACATCATACACTAAGAACTGCTTTACACATTTTCCCTACCAAAAAACATGTGACCTTGGCCCAAGGTCAAGGTCATCGAAGGTCATGCAACACAAAGCTGTTAATTCAAGACACAGGAAGCACAATGGTGCTTATTGGCACTTTCTACCATGAGATATGGTCACTTTTACAGGTTCACTACCCCATTTTGGTCACAATTTCATAAGAGTCAAAGTGACCTTGACCTTGATGATATGTAACCAAATGTGTCTCATGATGAAAGTATAACATCTGTACTACTATGTTATGAAGTTTGGAAGAGTTAATTTCCATAGTTCAGGGTCAAGGTCACTTCAAAATATGTATACAATCCAACTTTAAAGAGTTCCTGTGACCTTGACCTTGAAGCAAGGTCAATTCACTGTGTATGTTTTTTGACGTCTTGTCATCCTACACCATCACGCCAAATTGGGTGTTGATAGACTTAATCGTCTCCGAGAAAAATCCAACGTTAAAGTTTTTTACGAATTACAGGATGCCCGGACGCCCGGTCTGCCCGGACGCCCGGCACGGGTGGCCTAGTATGAAAGTATAACATGTGTACTACAATGTTATGAAGTTTGGAAGAGTTATCTTCCATAGTTCAGGGTCAAGGTCACTTCAAAATATGTATACAATCCAACTTTAAAGAGCTCCTGACCTTGACCTTGAAGCAAGGTCAATCAAACTGGTATCAAAAGATAGGGATTACTTTGCCCTATTCACCATATATAGGTCAGATATCCAATCTTCAGAGAAAATTGGGAAAATGTGAAAATTTGCTGTTTTTTAGACAACATTTACGGCCCCTGCGACCTTGACCTTGAAGCAAGATCAAGTCACTATGTATTTTTTTAACGCTTTGTCATCATACACCATCATGCCAAATTGGGTGTTGATAGACTCAATAGTCTCCAAGAAAAATCCAACGTTAAAGTTTTTCCCGGACGCCCGACACGGGTGAGTACATAGACTCACTTTTGCTTCGCATGTGAGTAAAAAAAAAGGGATGGTGAACAATGAACTGCACCCTATCCCATCTCACCTGCCCTATGAGCACTCGAAGAATCCACTATTTACATTTTAAAAATAATTCTCAGCAAAAGAGAAACTTGATTTCTGTTCAATATGGCCTCTTCGAGAAGAATGTTATTATAAATTTATTAAAAAGAAATTCAGGCCCACCTGCCAACCCACTTTCCCCCCCCCCCCCCCCCCCCCCATGTTACCCCAACAATTCTTTTGATTTTTGGCCTAAGCACTTCAGGGACTATTGGAGGCCTGCTAGTTCCAAAAAAAACTTTTCAATTATCATTACTGGCTCTTTTCATGCTACAAACATTTCCTTTGTATTGGAGACCAAAAAATGTCAATAAGAGATGATGACACTGCTGCTGCTGCTGCTGCTACTGCTGACGACTCACCTTTGACTTCTTCTCTGGTGATGAGTCGGGTGTAGCGTTGTCAGCAGGGATGGGCTGGAATGCTGGGATGACCTTGATATTTGAATCTTTCCTCTGAAAATGCAACACCTTCTGTAAGAAACATCAGAAAAACATGCCCAAAGCGTTGATGGGTACAGATGGCGAAAGATGAGAGACAAGCAAGGTACTGCTCTTGTGTTTCCTATGAATGCCCTTCAACATATTGTGCAGCAAAACACAGTTGCTTTCAGTTTATCACCAACATCTTTTCCATTAGATTAATCCCAATGTTGTTAGACAACCATGGCAGTCAAAAGACCAGACCTTCCTCCTTCAAGTGGCATTCTCCAATGCAATGTTGGATGAAAGGTTCAAACCTCATTTTATGGTTTCTACATCAAACATGGGAGATCCTATTACATCTTCCACATTCAAAGTTACAAAAAAAGAAAAAGACATTCTGTTCTAGCTGTCCACTCATTCCTAGAAATCATCCAACTCCAAGCAACATTCTTTGAATCAACAAATACATCTAACATACAAACTCCCAGATTTTCAGATCGAACAATTTTCCAAGAACAACAAAGTTTTGATTTTTAACCCCTAGTCTATCAGCAAGTCAAACTGGCCAAATTCAATATAAAAATCACAGCTTTTCTACAGAATCTTTGGGGACTTTCAAACTCCTAGGCTTAACTTTTTTGAGAATGCCAAGGTATCTAGGATTTTTCTGGAGTGAGCATAACTACCTAGTATCTGATGCAGTTCCTAATACCGATTCAAATCCCTGCTGAGAATTGGGGGTGGGGGAGTGGGTGGGGAGAAAGAAGAAGGTTGAGCCTCAGCCGGGGATGGTAACCTTGAATCCTTAACGGAGTCTATGAGAAGTTAGCAGCAGCTGAGTCTTACCAGTTTTCGGTAGTGGTAGGAGCAGTAGCCACAGTACTTGACGTTGTTTCCATTGGTGCCTGCCTCCTCACACAGCAGTCCTCTGATCTGGGCACTGCAACACACCAATCACCATGAGATGTAACGCACTGTCATCATGGTCAGATGTTCACAATGCATTTCTACAGACATACCTTCTCACAGCAAGCATCAGATACAATCAACAAAAATGTCATGAACTGTATAAAATTATTCTAATCAACATTCTTTCTCTCCCTCCCTCCCTCCCTCCCTCGCACGCACGCACGCACTCTCTCTCTCTCTCTCTCTCTCTCTCTCTCTCTCCTCCCTCCCTCCCTCCCTCCCTCCCTCCCTCCCTCCCTCTCTCTCTCTCTCTCTCTCTCTCTCTCTCTCTCTCTCTCTCTCTCTCTCTCTCTCTCTCTCTCTCTCTCTCTCTCTCTCTCTGAGTCTCTGTCACACTTTATACTTTGTCAGAGAGACGCATTTCATCATTGTAACTGACAATACAGAACCAATCCATACAGAGTTAACTCATTCAAGATGAATGTCCCCAATTGGGGATCAGCAGCACACAACCAATGAACATCCCTGATCGGAGATTCAGACTTAGAAAAATCTTTGCTGTCAACCATTGTTTATAATAAACTCTGAAAAGTTTATAGTTCTACTGTGAGTAAGTGGGGTTGTTTTTCTCTTCTTTTTTAAAATTTGATAAAGCTTAGAAATCAGGTGTCTGAATGAGTTTAGAATTATTGCTGCTGAAGCTGCTGAAGCTGCTGACAGCACCATGATGTACGTGGAGGAGACAGCTGTACCACTCACCAGGTGACATGGAAGTTCTGCTTGCAGCCATTTCTGTTGCACTGCATGAAAGCTCCTGTCGTGGCCTTGCTTTGTCGCCCATCCTCCTCACAAATGTAGCACGTCTGCAGGCAGATCATCATCATCATCATCAAACAATGTGATCAGTGACAGCTGGTCCAAATAATTGTATTCTTTCATGAAAAGAGAGTGTGGCCATGAAGAGGGTAATTTGAGTGTGTTAAGCCTAAGCTCGGCATTGACTGGGCTTCACTTCAAGTAGACTTTCTTGTCTTGCTGGCAAACGCTCATCCTTTCATGGTGGTGGGTGAGTGCCAAATCTGGTTATCTCAGCGTACATTTTCAGTGTGGTGAGCTCTCTCCCTCTCAAGGTACGGAGTCTGCTTCTCTCAGAACATTTGTTTTTTGCCAGTCATTCACCACTCGACCAGAAGAAGGAGTCAGTCTCCAAAAGCTTGCCATACAAAAAACAAACGCCCTGAGAGAACCAGATTCAGCACTCACCCACCATCTTGAGAAGACAAGCTCTTGCCACATTGAAAAAGAACACTGAGAGAACCACACTCAGCACTCGCCCACCACCCTGCAAGGACAAACCCTTGCCAGCAAGACAAGAAACTCTACATGTACAAGAAGCAAAGTCCAATCAATGCCGAGTTTAGGCTTGATGCACTCAAAGAGCCATCAGGGTTCGTACAGGTTTTTAGATACAAAATTCCATGACTTTTCCATGACTTTCCATGACCTTCAACAACATTTTCCATGACCTAGCGTACTGTGATACATGACAATTTTAAAGAGAAAAGTGTATGGCGCACGACCAAACTCACGTACAATACACCAGTTGTAAAAAAAAATCTAATTCTTTTTATTATTTTTACAGCAGATTGATTCAAAAACTGACAAATGCAGAAAATTTTCATACAAGTACTCCTTAAAATGATGATACTTTTGTCCCAAATTGTCTGGTGCTTCAACGATTAACGCACGCTGAATGTGGTAATCGAGCACGCGTCTACACAACGCCATTGCGGTCCGATGTACACACAAACAGGTGGAAAATTTCCGCCTGTTTTCTTCTTTCAAGCGCACAATCCGGGCGCTAGACAAAAATAAAGAATAGCTGTAGAGAGTCATTGTTTCGCTCTTCATGTAACATTAAAACATCGAATTATAGCCGTTGGGGTTGCCCCCCCCCCCCCCAGGGGGAAATTCTTGCCTTTCTCGCTCGAACTCCCCCTCCCTACATAGATAGACCGGAATAGGAGATAAGTGAGAGTGTTGTAGATGGTTATAGACCCCCTCACCCCGCCCCCCCTCAGGCCCCCCTCGCCAGCCCCCCTCCCCCCCGCCCTACCCCCCCGCCCCCCCCACCCCCTGATGGAGGGAGTGTCTGTACAACGACATAGATCGGAAAAGCGGGGGGGGTGAGGGCCGGGGCTGTGGGGGCGGGGTTGGCCAGGTGGGGCAGATTGCGGTGGGGTTGCCGGGATGGGGCTGGACGGGGGGGGCGGGGGCGGGCTGAGATTCGGGGGGGGGTGGCGGGGGATCCTTGGGGGGCCGGGCGGGGTTGGGAGGGTGCGCGGCCGGGGTCGGTGCAGGGGGCAGGGGGAGTTTTGGGGGGGGGGGGGGTGGGGTAGTTGAGGGCCTGGGGTGTGGTCTGGCGCTGGCGGGGGGTGGGTGTTGGTGGGGGGGCAAGGGGGGCGTGTGGGGTGGGTGGGGGGCGGTCGGGGTCTGGCGGGGGGCTGGGGGTCGGGGGTGTGGGGCCGCGGCTGGGGTTGGGCGAATTGGGGGGGGGCCTCGGGGGGGGGGGTCCCGGTTGGTGGGACATTTGACGTCGGTGTGTGACAGGTCGTGTCCTCATTTGTGCCTTTTGGTGAGCAAATTTAACAAAAGTCCGACTGATGAATTAATATGATGACTAGATTGTGATTCGTTCGAACTTTCATGCCATAACTAGCTCTTTCGATATTTTCACTGGAAGTTCCCTTTTCAAAACATTTTACACCGAACGAAAGCAGCAATCTTTCCTTAACTGAGAGTAAGAGTAGTTAAGGTAGTATAGTAAGTGTTACGTTAGTAGTAATAGTTACGTAGTAGGTAAAAGTTTTATTCAACTTGATTCAATATGAGAAAGATTGAGAAATTCGACGGAGCAGTGTTTTTGTTTAGAATGAGATAGAAGAGGACCAACCGAGCAATCCATTCGTCTTACGTCCGCCTGCCGCGAAACGAAAAAAATGCAAACTCCGGTCGAGCCATCACCGCGACAATAGTCGGTCGGTAGTGGCGGAGAGGGTGGTTTTTTTTTTTTATAGTAAATCGGCCTTTGTCCTCTGTAGAGTTCTCAGCGGAATAATAAGATGGATTAACACAAACTACCACGACACATCGTTCTTTTGTTGTGGGAAAACCTTTTCCTGCCTCTACAGAACTTTCTCATTCTGGTTTTTATTCACAATATTTTGTGACATTGTCCACAATTAGCCATGAAAGTGAAGTGGTATTGCCGACGTGCATTGTGGCTGTAACGTAGTAGCCGCAAAACATTTATCAAATTACAACGGAAATCCTACAACTAGTGTAAAAAAAATTATACAACTCCAGAAAGAATTTCATCTTTCATGTTACATTGTATTTTGTGTTATTGATATGTGGGACATCCTAGAAAAAGTGTTCTATCGAACTCGACGGCCACTTCGGTCTGACGAAATTTCTTTTCGAAACATCACGTGCGGCTCTATTTAGCACTTGCTGAAGGTCCAGAGTTCTACAATAATTTTCCAATATGTGCAAAATATTGCAATAAATATCCTCCTAAAATGATTGTTCTAGCATAAAACCTGAAACAAAAAAACCCCACTAAACTAAACATATTTAAGTTTTAAAGTGCTGATTTTGTCCGTGAAAGAAACATGACAACTCCCTGCATCCTTCCCTTTCATAATGAGCACGTCACGCTCTTACTCGGCCCATTCTTTTTGTGGGTGTTTGTGGATTTTTTTTTTTTTGGCTTCTTTGCACGTATTGAGAATATACGCGGGTCAGGTCATTTTTTGATGGGCATGGCCCCCCCTTAATTTATACCCACCCACCGAAAAAATGGCTGCCTTTATAATGTCTTCACCTCATTTCTCTTTCTCTCAACAAAAAAAAATTCATTTTCCTTTTCCCCTTTTTTCTTTCCAAAAAATGGGCTTAAGATTAGAAATAGAACGGGAAAAAAAAAAGAGAAAATCAAATAATAGAGAATAACAACCATCGGAAAAAGAGAAAGTCGAAGAGAAAGCAAAAAAAACAAATGAAAATATAAATAAATTAATAGAAAATGCAACAAGGGAAATCATGAGGGAAACATAATATTCATGCGTTGGTGGAAGCCAATATAAATAAACAAAAATATTATAAATTAATTTCTATTCGTCGTTTGTACTTTAAGTTCCCCCTTTTTTTTATAAAATTATATCATTCTCGTTATGATATATTATATTATTTAAATGAATATTTATTTTGTGCCTTTTTTTTTTTTTTTTTTTATTTTTTTTTTTTTTTTTTTTTTTTTTTTTTTTTTTCTTTCTTTGCTTTTTTTTTTTGATAAAGCTATCTTTACTTATTTTCTTTTTTTTTCTTTTTTTTTCTAATATTTATAATTTCTTTTATCTTCGAATCTTTTTTTTTCTTTTCTTTTTTTAATGCATTTTTAAAAAACCAGCAGAACTATATTTGACCAAATAACGTTAGAAAACAAAGCAAAACCATTTTGAACAACAGACATCCTCTGCCGGTCGGCCATTTCGATCGAGCTCCAGCGCCAAATGTGGTTTAAATAAGGGGCAAAACCAAACAAAAAATCGGAACATGGATAATCCAGAGCTGATTTACTTCTGAAAGTTCAGCATTCAGGGACTCATCAAAGAGCAGCACACCAGAGAATCAGAAGAGACGGGCCGTGCCGGGGCCTGTTGTCGAGCTTGAGAGGCCCCATGGTCTAAGGAAAGTTGGCCCCTAGACCAAAAGGGTTGTCAAGTATTTGACCGGGCTTTTTGGCTTTTCACTCAAGGCAAAAAGCATTGGAGGCGATGGGGGGACACGTCGGAGGGAAACACTGAGACGGAAAACTAGCCTCGATTCATTCCTTGGGTACTGGGAGGAGAACATATGAGAAGTTGGGAGCGATGACCCTATTTTTCAAAAAATGAAACGTCCACAAAATTTATGCTTTCAGTGTCGTGTGGCCTCTGTGGTTGCGAAGAACAGCAGTGGCCCATCCCAGTAGACTCTACTGCCCACTGCCAGTGGGGTTTTGCAGGAGCAGGCCTAGTTTCGCGGACCCGGGCCCGGACGTAGCACCATTGCGCCTAGCTAGGAAGCACCACCACTGTCTGAAAGTCACTCTTACTGTACTCAGGCCATTTGTGCAGTAGTGTGGGTCGTTTGAACAAAATCTGAAGTATCAATAATCGTTTTGGTATTAACCGTATTGCTAGCTTTTATCTTCCGGGTGTTTTTAGCACTGACGCCTGGGGGTACGCGACACCTTTTTCATGTGGGCTTTTCAAACCGCTCGCCGCTCCCATGTTGGGAGAGGACAGCAAAGTCTTTTCACAAAAATACGGACCACGTTGGCAGCCCCAGTCCACGCTCGCTCCACTGACCCAACTCTACGGCTATTCAGGGTCTCCTGTCCAAGAGTCTTGAAAGCGACACTTTCCAGGCATGATGATAATCTGATTCTCAAAGAAACACTGCACCACAAACAAAACAAGCTCTTTTCACTCTGTCCTCGTTTGAACCAACTGACCGGACCGGCGTGGAAATGAAACGAGGTCACCTAGCCAAAGAACCAATCAGGAAGCAGAAGGCACACGAGCCTTCAGAATTAACCAATGGGATGCAAGGGCACGTTTCCTGACG
>JAWQFJ010003393.1:12500-20000 GCA_034096865.1 Theodoxus fluviatilis | reverse complement strand
TGTATAAGACGAACGTTTTCGGATTATTAATTTGTCCTGACATTTTCTACTGTTAAATATTTCAAGTAGTTTCACTTCGCATTCATGGTGGATCAGAGAATCTTTGCGCCAACATACGGCAATTCCATTATGTTGGGCTTTTCTTTCAAATCAATTATCTTTGAAAATGTCTCGCCCAAGCAATAACCAATTCTATAACCCGACCTTCTATTCAATAGACTTACTCGTTTGAGATCTGCTCCAGTGCCCTAGATTACTGGCTGGCGCCGTTTTCATCCCGGAATTTCACTTAGTGCTTTTTTATTTCCTCAATTTGATTTACAATTTAGTACGGTATATCCCTCCGGATAAATCAGCGCCAGGAAATGGTTTTGTCTGAGAAGTTTCTAATAAAGAATAAACCGCGTCGATAACAATAGCATATTAATATCACTCTCCAGACTCTATCCTTGCCCCAAGGTGGATATATCCCAGAGCGAAAGTCACAGCCGGGAGAAAGTGAAACGCTGCCATTGTACATGTACTTCAGTGAAATGAACACGGGATGGTCGCGACAGTCGACAAATGGTTCTATCTTGTGAATGCATTCGGCCTGGAACGTAATGGACTGCAGGAACCCCAGAGACCGTCGTTGGAGTAGACTGACCTCGACAGATATCTCAGGATGTCTGAATTCCCCTCCCATGACATCAGTAAATGCGACATAGAAATATACCTTGAAAGACACAAGAGACGACGCCACGGAGAAACGAGGCTGGCGGTCAATGATGACAAATAAATAATGCAAAGCACTTTCCATTTCGAAGGTTGACAGAGTAACTGTGTCTGCGTTGCTTACTGAGGGAAAACTCCCTACTCCTTTTTTAAGTGTCATGGAATCATAGATCAAGCGAAATATGCATTTTCTTACATAGGAAAAAAAACACTACACCATACGTGGCACAATGTCAGTTGGTATATTGGTCTTCGTAGTAATGGCGTTATCATTTTCCTTTCTCAAACGACAGGGTCAGTACATTTGTTCCTCATCAGCCATTGTAAACTCGTGAAAAATATTAGGCCTTGTATTTGAAGGACAAGTTTTAGATACTTATGGCCTGAGGGTACTCGCATCACCTAAGTCTTGTCGCTGGTATGGAGACACACCATGTGCCTCGTATTAAAAAATGTCCACCAAACACTACGGCAGTTCAGTTGATTAGGCAAATGTCTTGGCAGCAGTAGCTGCAGGAGGAAGATTGCTTGGTGTAGAGTAAATACGTGCTGTAGAAGAGGGAGAAAGAGCGAATCGAAGGAATAGCATAATGAAAGAATTTGCTGTCATCATGACAGATCGTGAAAAACTATGTTATGGAGCATTAGGGCCAAGTTTTAAGAAACTCTCTTTCTTCCTGGCTCCTCTTTCCTGAACGTTGCATGTGTCACGTGACTTCGTTTGCGCTGCTCATAGGTGGTTGAGGGGATTCTGGCCAATGCGACAAAGTTCTGGAACCTGTCTAGAAGGCATATAAGGAGCGAGCACACACGAGAGATAAAGTGAAAGCTTAAAAAGAAGATACATGAGTGTGAGATGTCCTCCATAAATAGTAATCGAGTCCTTTACGGCATTGTGCCTTGGGTGAAGTTGTTATTGTAATGCTAATTGCTGATTGTCATCACTGTGTATCGACCAATGCATGAATAACGTTTTATCGAAAACAACCACCAGATTTTGTGAACTTCGTCTTCCCGGTGCAAGCTAGGAGAACCCCCGAATTAACAGGGCTTTGCGAAAGAGACAAGTGCAACACTTTGCTCGTCCTGAAGTAAACCCATCATCTTCATCCAAATGCATGAATCTATTTTCTTCCCAAAATAGATGCTGTTAGTTGTGTTTTGGACCATCCCAAATATACACAGATATACAAATATTCGAGACAAACTGTTTCTTTATCCTAACGACTGTGAAAACTAATTGATAATGCGTTGCCGCGTAACGACTGCTCAATCTGAACGTGCGCTAAATGCATGATGCACCGAAAGCTAAAAGGCATGACGTATCGTAACTCATTTTGGCAACTTTATGTCGAGGGGCGGAGAAAGGAGTGCGGTGTGTGTGTGTGTGTGTGTGTGTGTGTGTGTGTGTGTGTGTGTGTGTGTGTGTGTGTTTGTGAAAGGAGGGGGATGGCTGAGGGACTGGGGGAGAGGGGCTGGAGAAGAGAGAGATAGGTAAGGAGGAATATGTATTGAAATGAGTCACTCGATGATGTCGCACCCGTCAATCAAATGGCTATGTTGATACGAGATATGCATCGGTGTTTCTCCACTTGCCAGACGAAAACATTGACCTGAAACCAAACACCATGATTTCCCCGTGGCAGTCATGTTCAGGTAAATTACTTTCTATCGCTCCCAAAGGAATCCCACCCGGGAAAAGATGTAGCGTATTCGACAGACTGGGGAGTCTATAGGCGTGTTTGTTTGGCACAAAATCTCGAGAGAATCGCGAGGGCTAGGCGTTGCCTACGTTTCCTTGCTCATAAGGACGCACGCCGTGAAGGCGGAAGGCCGAGAGAGGTCCGGAGCTCCCTCGATCCTTCTCGCTGCAGTGACCCGGATGAGCCAAAATGGCGGAGACAGTGCGAGTTCGGCTGGTGTTCGGAGAGAACAGTGCCTGTAATGTGCTTCTCATGGTTCGAGAATGGAAAAGTGTACGTACACGGAAGTATTTGCTGTTCGAGTGTTCATTTGTATATATAGAGGAGTATGTGTATTGGGTATTTCTGGACATACACTGCCGAAGAGTGTTGTATCACTTGCAGCATTCAGTGTGGCTGAGACTAGTGAATATAGTCTCAGCAACAGGTTGGTCACGTGATAGCCTAAATTCTTCCATAACATGCATACCACCGTTCTGAACAGCCACGCTGAATGCCATATCACATCGTGAGTGTATTCCTCCGCTTGTTGTGATACACTCCATACTGGCAGCCATTTTTCCGTCAGTTCATTTTCTAAACATCGATTTCCCATGAATGTAAAACTTGTATGCGGTAAAATTCGAATCACAAGAGTGTAATATTGTGAACTCTACTAATTATAAGGACTTTGAATACAACAGCAATATTTATACTTCATTGAGCGAGTAAGGCAACCAATCCCGTCTGCATAATCTTCGATACACACAGAAACCCACTGAGTGCTTTTGCTGATGAGGAATCATTAATTTAATGTATGCTTAGAAGGATAAAACTTAGAAAAACTGCTTCTGAGCTATCCGATAATATCGAACTTCGGAATCGGACGGATTCCTACAGAAGAAACTTCCATTCGATTAACGTTCAACACAGGTTAAATCACTTACTGACTCCATCAGTCGACACCGAATGATCGAAGTGTGGAGCTCGTCAAACAGTGTGAAGGCAGTTAGACCACAGGTTCCGGCCAGAAAGCATTTACTTGCGAGAGTATAACCATAGATTCACGAAACCATCCCGGACCCATAGGAATCCTTTTTGCTGCGTAGGTCCAAAGATCGCGTGTATTACCAAAGACTATTCATAACTGTATAATCTTTGGTATTACTATACACAATCGCACGTGCTCAGGGCAGTTTGCAACCTTATAGACACGTTCGCGCTAAAAGTAGTTCTCAAATGATTTCCTGAAAATCTCATAGATTAGTTTTATTAGAACACCAAATTTGTGTTTATCTATCGGGATAAATAATTGGAGTGAAATAGAATCGCCTCTTTTTACTCTCAATGGTCTTCTGATCATGTTGAATTTTGATTGGTAGAATCAATGGAATGTAGAGCCGAAGTCACGTGACCAACCTGTGTCAGAGACACTATGATCTCTGTGTTCAGAATGCACTTGCAGTATACGTACGCTCTATGAATTATGTCCCTTCACCGTATACGTACGCTCTATGAATTATGTCCCTTGAATTGATCGAAATGAATCGAGGCCTCACATTTTCGACAAAATTGTCTACAGTTGAACCCGGTTTGCTTTTTTTCGTTGAAAAAGTTTCCGTGGCATTCTATATGACACCATGGTGTGTTCTATAAAGTGAAAAACTGATGTGATATCTGAATCGTCAGTTAATTCGTCTATCGGCAACTTCTTTACCGACTTTGGCGCCAGGACGCAGCCATGTTCTTCCGCCTTGCGATATGATTGGCCGTTTTTCTAGTTGTAGGAGCGTCTCACTCGCCCTCGACTAGCCATTCAGGGAGAATCGCGAGATTTGTGGCCAAACATGATGAATGTGAAAGATGATTCAAAATGACGTACTCATTTCTAGTGTTCTATGTCACATAGATACAGTTGTGTGTATACCGATACTCGTGTCGATGAAGACATTTTGAAACACCCATTTAGAAAAGACTATAGACAAATAGATATGCGTAAACCGCAGTTGTTATTTATTCATCAATTACTTGTGAGACTGCACCTGAAGGCTTGCAATACTTACCTTCCTGATAGCAAGCATCACGCCAGGGGCGGGTTTCAAAATAGGTAGTCGATCTTGGTCGCAAGATCTTGCTTCGCAGTAAGAGCTAGCTAAAAAAGAAACTACCCAACGTGACGAACTAATGCGCATGCGTAGACGTCACGACAAGAGGTGAACTAGCCACATTTCAATGGCCGACGTGTTGCCGGTTCATTCAGAAAACGCTCTATTTCGAGATACTAGCAACCCATCCAAAGAAAATATAAGCCATGCACAGCATTAATTTATCAAAGGTGTATGTTGAATGCATTAACAGATCGTGAAACTACCTACAGTTTACACATCGAATGCAGGGGCGGGTTTCAAAATGCGAAGATCTCGGTAGATCTACGTAGATCTCGCCGAATGGGCAGTTTCATTCTTTGCTTGCTAGCGAGCCAATCGAAGACGAGCGTAGATTGAGCGAGGCAGCTTGAGAGGTGCCTAGCTTTTAAGATTCGAGACAAAAGTTCGGCGTGGGTGCGTTGACCTGCATTCGATGTGTAAACTGTAGGAGGTTTCACGATCTGTTAATGCATTCAACATACACCTTTGATAAATTAATGCTGTGCATGGCTTATATTTTCTTTGGATGGGTTGCTAGTATCTCGAAATAGAGCGTTTTCTGAATGTACCGGCAACACGTCGGCCATTGAAATGTGGCTAGTTCACATCTTGTCGTGACGTCTACGCATGCGCATTACTTCGTCACGTTGGGTAGTTTCTTTTTTAGCTAGCTCTTACTGCGAAGCAAGATCTTGCGACCAAGATCGACTACCTATTTTGAAACCCGCCCCAGGTCAACGCATCCACGCCGAACTTTTGTCTCGAATCTTAAAAGCTAGGCACCTCTCAAGCTGCCTCGCTCAATCTACGCTCGTCTACGATTGGCTCGCTAGCAAGCAAAGAATGAAACTGCCCATTCGGCGAGATCTACGTAGATCTACCGAGATCTTCGCATTTTGAAACCCGCCCCAGAGAAACACCTTGTGATTAAATTGCTTCCTGGCTCGGAACGGATGTCCATTTCATCCACACTTTAACAGAACAAATGTGTTTAGGTCTTATATCACCCATATCAAGGACTTGATCCGCTTTACACTTCATTCTCTGACCAACGGGGTCAGTTGATCAATTGATGGATACTCAAACAACAATTACAATAATTGAAAAGTATGCTAGAATAGCCTTCAATCGCCGAAGGCAGTTGAGCATAGTTTCTTGAAGCTCAAACATTTCTCGTGCATGATTTCGGGGTAAAAAGATGTGAAGGAAATAGAGCCATTTGTACAAATGACTGCCGTAATTACATTAAAATCCGTCACTGGAAAAACAGCAGACAGCGAAATCAAAGGCCACTCACGACCCTCCATCGTTTTTCCCCTCTTCAAAGCGAAAGAGCGTGCGAGGGAACGTAGTTCAGCTGAGAAAGCCATTCATCTCGATTAGTTCTTTGAGGTGAGCACAAACCCTGGCCAGAACATCTCCAAGCAGAGGAAATCGACCGACTTTATTTCTCGTGAAGTCACGCGAGCGTACCATTTCTTCTCAAATGAAGAATTGCGAAATCTCAGGTTTTTAAGTAAGTAAATGCAAAAATATGCAAGCGGGAAATAAATGAATGTGTTCAACATTCGACAATAGCCGCTCGATGTATAATGACACGATTCCATTACCCAGGGCTAGTCACTGAAAGACTTTAGAGTAGGGAAAACCTGATAAAATCATGCATCACAAGGGTATCTAAGTGCACCATCTTTCCTTCGTAGCTCGCCTGCTGCCATGTGCTCTAACAAACATTAGAGATTGAAATGTGTGTGGTGTTGTTTGTGTGAAGTTTGTTCACCACAGCTTTGTCCTCATCCTCAACTGTCTATGTCTTCAGTGCTGTGTCATGTCCTTTAGATGTGTGTGTGTGTGTGTGTGTGTGTGTGTGTGTGTGTGTGTGTGTGTGTGTGTGTGTGTGTGTGGGGGTGTGTGTGTGTGTGTGTGTGTGTGTGTGTGTGTGTGTGTGTGTCTGTGTGCCTGTCTATATGTCTGTGTACCTGTCTATATGTCTGTGTGCCTATCTATATGTCTGTGTGTCTGTATGTATGTGTGCCTGTCTATATGTCTGTGTGCCTTTCTATATGTCTGTGTGCCTGTCTATATGCTTGTGTGCCTGTCTATATGTCTGTGTGCCTGTATATGTTTGTGTGCCTGTATGTCTGCAAGCCTATCAATGCCTTCCATGCACTTGTGTGTGCACGCATGTATGCGTTTGTGTGCGTATATGTGTGCGCGCGCATGTGCGTGTGCGTATGTGTTATGAGTGTGTGTGTGTGTGTGTGTGTGTGTTATGAGTGTGTGTGTGTGTGTGTGTGTGTGTGTGTGTGTCTGTGTGTGTGTGTGTGTGTGTGTGTGTGTGTTTGTATGTCTGTCCGTCAGTGCGTGTGCCTGCCTGCCTGCCTGAATGTTTGTTATTCTATTTGTCTGTCTGTTGGCGTTTTTGTGTTGAGGCGTCGTTTATTGCGAGTTACTTTTCCGATAACTATGACAAATGAAGGAAAAGACGAGTGGAAGAGAGTAGTGATGCGTGCTTACGTCCCAAATATTTTTTTCAGCAACAAATGTTCACAGTGAAAATAGATTACAAAATAAGGGGAACAGTTTTTGTCGCAGAATTTTTATACCGAAAACTTTCGACCATAATCTTGTTCCTCAAATCGATTTGAGATTTTAAGAAATCACCCTAATCACCACGAGCGGTAATAAAAGAAAAAGACTGGTTTGATGTATTGTAATGTCGTTTTGTGACTTGTCATTGATCAAAATAAAGCAGTAAATGCTTACAATTCAGTGAGTTGAGGAATCGATGCACATCTAATGCCTCTTGCATCATGTCACAGAAAGAACTAGAAACTGGACGAAACCCGTTTGAGTGGTGCTAGGTGGAGATGGGGGAAATGTAGGTTTTCTACTTTGACAAATGGGGGGGACCTTTACAGCATCCGTAGGATTTCCCCATCCCAGTCGATGGTGCT
>JAWQFJ010003393.1:5000-7500 GCA_034096865.1 Theodoxus fluviatilis | reverse complement strand
GACTCAAATCCCTTAACTCACTTCGCCGTCATGTTCCGCAAACCAGCGATTGGTCTGATGACGTTTTGCACTGGATGACACTCACACCTCTGCTGTCTCACATCGACTGCCATCTCGAGCTTCATTCCTCTTTATCTCACGTGACCATTCCGGTGTTTTTCATTGCACTGAATTGGACGGTCCACTCACTGCAAATGTTACCACAACGTTCCGTTTAAGCGTAGATCCTTACAACTAACGGCAGGTTTACTGTAGCGGAGAACGGCGACAGCATAAATTAGAAAGCAGATAGCAGTATTTAGCCTACTGAGTACAGAAAGAGAAAATGTAAGCATATTTATGGATTTAGGTCATAATGTTCTAACCACCTGTTACAGTTATCAGCTTAATGACGATGATAGCTCTGGAAAATCGATGCGCGCGCATCTAAAGCTCGTGGAGGGGAGACGGTTGGTCTGGGTCGCACGGCACGGGGATCGACTCAGGAACGTGGCCAACAATGTGTCATATTCCTCCTCCTCCTCTCCCCCCTCCTCCTCCCTCTTCCCTCTTCCTTTCTCCCTCCTCCCCCCTCCTCCTCCCCCTCCTCCCTCCCCCCTCTTCCCTCCTTCTCCCTCCTCCTCCCCCTCCTCCTCCTCCTTCCTTCTCCACTCTCCCTCTTCTCCCTCCCCCCCTCCCCCTCCTCCCTCCCATCTCCTCCCTACCCCCCTCCTCCCTCCTCCCTCCTCCCTCCCCTTCCTACCTCCCCCCTCCTCCCTCCTGACTTTTCCCTTCTCCCCCTACCCCCTTCCCCCTCCCCCCTCCCTCCTCCCCTCTCCTTCTCCTCCTTCTTCCTTCCTCCTTCTTCCTCGTTTCTCCTTCCTCCTCCTTCCTTCTCCTTCCTCCCCCTTTCTCCTCCTTCCTCCTCCTTGTTCCCCATTCCTCCTCCTTCCTCCTCCTTCCTCCTCCTTCCTCCTCCTTCTTCCTCCTTCCTCCCCTTTCCTCCTCCTTCCTCCTTCCTCTTTCCTCCTTCCTCCTCCCTTCCTCCCTCCTTTCTCCTCCTCCTCATCATCGTCGTCGTGGTCGTTGTCGTGGTTGTGGTTGTTATCGCTATCACCACCACAACCACTGCCACAACCAGAACAATTGCCGCTGCCACCGTTGCTGCCGCCACCATCACCACCACCATCACCAAAACCACTACCATCACCACCACTTTTACTTGCAGCAGCACCATCACCACCACTACCACAACCACCACCTCCACCACCACCACCATCACCATGTCGGACACAGCGGAAATTATGTTTTGCATCTTCATCACTGTACTAGAATACTTCCTTGTACAGGTTGTAGCCTGGGTCATGTGCCTGATAGGAACAAGATAAGAAGATCAATGGCGTGTTGTACAAGGTTTTCGTGGATATCACTTGCATTCCTACAGCACAGTTCACAGTTCACAGTTCACAGTAATTTATTGCGCCAAGTGACATCATTTAAAAAACGAGCACGAGGAAAACTAAGTGATGAAGGCTAAAAGAAACAAAACAAAAAGCCAAACACACGCATCGCTTACACACCCTAACACGCCGTTAATGCAAAAAACATGGACATTTCCCGATGTACCTCACTCACGACACACACGCAGCTGCACACAGACAAGAGATAAGACTACACCTGAAACCAAAAGGGTTAACTGGTAAATGGGGCAATATACAATGAACAGTTAAAGTTACTATTTAAGAACTGTTGACAAAAGAGGAACAAACTAAGATGATACACCCACCCACCCCACCCCCTTTTAAGTGGCAATAAATAGTACATATGAACAGAGACAAAACCACTAAGACGTACCCCCCCACCCCCCCACCCCCATCCCACCCCCCGTCACCCCACAAAAGAATACAGTAGAACAATACAAAAAACAGTGAAAGCTACAAGAAGACCAACCCTTCCCCACCCCCACCCCCTCCCCCACCCCTCCCCCCACCCCCAACCACACTCAGTAGCAGTCCATATAGCCCAGAGGAAGCACAAAAGAGAAAGTGGCACTGTCATAGATGTGGAGAAGTGTGTGCGCACCGCCGACAGGATCAGCGGCGGCAAAGCTGCCTGGGGAGGTTCTGGACAGCGTTGAGCTCCGTCACCGCCGTGGGGAAGAACGAGTTCTGAAAACGGCATGTGCGCGTTTTGAGGGACCTGAAACGACGGCCAGAGGGAAGGAGCTGGAAGAGGGAACAAGCAGGGTGGGAGGGGTCCGCCACAATCTTACGGGACTTGCGCACTATGCGCTGGGCGTAGATAGAGGCTAGGGAGGGCAGATCACGGCCAATGATCCTGCCAGCAGCGTGCACGACACGCTCCAGCTTGTCTTTCTGCTGTTGAGTGGCCCCTCCGAACCACACACAGATGGAGAAGCGGCGTTCGATGCCTCACATTATCCGCTGGAAAATTTGGTTCTGTGCCTTCGGGGCGCACTCCAATATTTCAGCAGGATGGAATGGAAGATCCTGTGGTTACT
>JAWQFJ010003392.1:0-22497 GCA_034096865.1 Theodoxus fluviatilis | reverse complement strand
ACACGGCAATAGGCCTCCAAAATCAGCTTAACGTTCTGAAGAGGGCAGCTGATGGACTTGTGCTCATTGTCAATACTGAAAAGACTAGAGTAGTAGTATGCAGATTAGGGGTACACCTTGCCAAGCACGAAACATGGTTTCTTGGTAACGAGCAGTTGCAAACAGCCAGCGAATACAAATATCTGGGTAATGTTCTATCTGCAAAATTATGCTCAAATATAACCCAGACTGACATAGCATGCAGAGCGAAAGCAGCCCTCATGCTGTTGATCAAATCACTGAGAAAGGTAGCCCATGTAATGCCCAGTATGTTCTTTAAACATTTTGATGCACAGATCCAAACACCACTTTTATATGGATCTGAGGTGTGGGAAATGGACGACTGCCAAACTGTAGAGGGTGTACATCTGCGTGCTCTCAAGAGTTTCTTGAATGTGTCATCCCAAATGACATGGTTTATGGAGACACGGGGACGGTTCCCCCTCTATGTGAATGCTCAGATTTAAAGTATCAAGTACTGGTTATAGTTCTGAAAATGGATGAAAGCAGACTCCCGAAGAAGGTATACAGAATGATGTTACATACGTCTGAAAACTGTAGACTCTGGACATCCAAGGTGAAAAAAATCTTGAGAGACTGAGACCTTGAAAATGTATGGATAGAACAAAGAGTTAATGATGAGACTGCATTGTTGAGAAATCTGAGAGACAGGCTGACGAGCAGATTTTTCGAACTCTGGAAAGAAAGAGTACTTAGTAGTCAGATGTATTTTTTCTACAGACAATTTAAAGACTCGTGTATGACTGAACAATATCTCTACGACATAGACAAAAGAGTGTTCAGAGATATTTACGTACATTTTCGCATGGGCATCACTGAATTGCACATCCAGAAGCTAAGATATATGACAGAAGAGATAGAAAAATTATGTCCTCTATGCAGAGAAAAGTATGAGATGGAGGAGCATTTCCTTCTCTGTTGCCCCACATTGTACGATTTAAGAGAGCGCTATATATTTCCACATCTAGACGTAAATTGTCAAAATCCAGTGAAATATTTGTTGGCATCTAACCAAATGTACATCATAAGAGCGATAAGTACATATCTATACAGAGCCTTCAGGCGCAGACAGGAAGCTCTGGAGTCTACAGAGCACGACAGTTTTTTTTCTCGACAAATGTTTGGCTATATCTATGTGCACTTGCCTCTACATGTTAAATCAAAACATGTGGTTTATTGTAGCACTTGAAAAGGGCCGGTGGCCTTATCAATAAATTTGTTCGTTCGTTCGTTCGTTCTGTAACCTTACCTGCTGTCATAGATTCTACGTCTTTTTGCTCCTTGGCGAAGTGAAGCTTTCACAAGAAGCATTTCAGCTCAGGATAAAACACAAAACTCTGAGCAGCTGGGAGCATAGGCAAAGGTAGTCCAGCCAGAATTGTGATCCGATGTCGGGGTAGTCTGAACACCATTAATTTTCATCACCTTCCTTCTGGCTAGTTGAAGAAAGACTCGAGGATGTAGTTGAAACTATCATAGTTATGCAGGCTATCTGGCAACTGATGTTGAAAGGTCCTTTGTTTCGTCCCCAAATTCAATTCCGACAGCGATTCTTCAAAATGGAATTTCGAAAATATTGAAAAGAAGGCAATCATTGCTAGAAGTCGAGCCATCGATGGAAATGATTCTTTGATGAAGCGTCTGTGTGTGCACTTTACCATGGGGTCATGCCGAACTATACGACGTAGTCCTGTAACATCTCGGCCAGGGAATCTTGTAAACAAACATCCAAGCCTGTTTGCAGCAATTTTGAGACAAAAAGCTGTTGCAAAATGAACATTGTGTTACCTAAGAAAAATTAACATCTAGTTGCTGTAACAGTACACACTTCTCGAGGCGTCGAAGAAAATGGCGCAAAATATTGCTGAGCGCGGATAACAAAGTTCGTGCCGTATGGAACTTTTAGCACGATACAGCCATACTCTGGTTGTTGTGAAAAAGGAAAATGATACCTAAAGGCCTTGTAAATTCAAATTAATTTTGTTTTTACTCTTAAGAGAATCAATCGCATACGGCAGTTGCCGCTAGATGTCCTCCCTCATCAGCTGGAACACGTGATCATGGACCTCTCGGGACCTTACTCCAGTAGCTCCACCACGGGCGGCCCCAAGCAGCACTCTGTGCCACCAGGAAGTATCTTGGAGGGGTGGGATCCTCCCCCTCATGCCGGGGTGGACGATCTTTCCCTCGTCCGCCATATCCCGCAATATGCTTCCTTGGCAGTATTTGCAAGTGCTGAATGGCATTTGTGACATCTCTGGCCTTTGCACCCAGGCTTTGCAGGAGGTGGACCATGGTCCAATCAGATGCCTTGAAGCGTTCTATTTCTGCATCTGCAGACAGCATTTCAAATGCGTTTATTTGATGTTGAGATATCCACAGTAAAGACGTAACCTTCATCGTACCCTGGTCGATCAGTTGTTTCTCCAGGTCGCACAACTTGGACTTTCCCTTTCGATTGCTACAGCGCGATATATACTTTTCCTGTTATCGCAACTGTTAGCATTGGAGGCGTCACAGAAGAAAACACTTATGACTTGTCCTCCTAAACTTAGTCGGTCCAAAACTTTTGGCTACGTTGAGATGATTGCATCATCACAAAGTGCAACAAAATCCGCTCATATTATTACTAAAATTATAATAATGAATGCGGTAGTTGACGTTTTATGTCGATTAAGTTTGTGTGCACTAAAATGGGCTGTAAAAAAGAGAGAAGAAAACGGCTTTTCCGATAAGTGTGCCTAAGATACTCTGTTAGCAACCAACATTTACAGAGAACACGACTGGCTTCTGGTGTAAAGGAATTCCCTGAATGGCCAGTGGAAATACACTGCACATGTAGATGGCAGTCTTCCATATCTACACTAACACCACACACCAAAAGAAGTTGTTTGCAAGCAAATCAGCATTAGGATA
The DNA here is from genome assembly GCA_034096865.1 of Theodoxus fluviatilis. Classification (NCBI taxonomy): domain Eukaryota; kingdom Metazoa; phylum Mollusca; class Gastropoda; order Cycloneritida; family Neritidae; genus Theodoxus; species Theodoxus fluviatilis. The sequence continues at coordinate 19,521 of JAWQFJ010003392.1, read as the reverse complement.
TTGACAAATTGATTGGGGTGCTACGCATGAGGAATAGGGTTTTTTAATATCACGAAAATATTACAGGGTCTTTCAATAGATTTCAAAATCAACCATTTATCGGCGGTAACTCACAATATGATATAATTTGCAGAAGTGCTTCATTTCAGCTCTCTGAATGGAGTAAACTATCAAAATTGCTAAAGTGACACCCTTCGGTGCAAACCTTTTGTTTCTCGATTTGACCCGAGCATCGGACTCATTCATCATTGAGGGGAACAGTCACTATTTCTCTTGTGCGCGTGCGCAATGACCTCTTTATCAACCCGAATCGTGGGAAACACAAGTGGGTGCTTTGCTTGCAATGTAAACCCCGTAGAGATGGAAGACCATGCCTACTGCAGTGTTGCTGGTCATCTGACCTTCTGGTGCCTGTGAAAGCGATGGACGAGTAACATACAGTACTTAAATTCGCTCTTCAATGGAAGATCGCAAGGCATTACCGATGACTCATACGGCTGCGCTGGGAGAGTCCACGGTTCAATTAGGAACATACGTAGACAAGGGGGACAATGAGGATGAGAGGTCACAACGCCTGCTCCTCATGACTCTGCTCGCTGGTTCGATACGATTACACGAGGGCGATTTCAATGGCGGATAATGAGGTTGCCGTCCATTAGTAGAAAATATGACCTGCCTGAAATGACGACCATCCAACCATATCCACATTGCACCCTTCCGTCATAGAGTTGCTGCTGAGACCAGTAACTTTCCTGTGATTTCGCCCCGTTCAAAGATTAGAAAGTTGACCAAAGCTGACTTCACTTCCCAGTGTTGGTAGTAGATTCTCATTCTCTTTACATTCGTTCGACTCCATACACCTGTTTGAAGACATGAGCTCTTTGGTGTACATACGCAGATATATGAATTCGTGCAGCAAGTCGGTCAGACAGGTAATTTTTTTCGTGGCTGATTTTCCCCAGACTGGAAAGAACGCCTGCTCAAGTTCATTGTGGATGTTTGCTTTAGACCGATGGAGCGTGACTTGCAGAAGTGAAGCGCTTTTTCTGCAAAACAGGAGAGACCGTCCCTGATTTGTGATTACACACTCTCTCTCTCCCTCTCTCTCTCTCTCTCTCTCTCTCTCTCTCTCTCTCACTCACTCTCTCTCTCACTCTTTCTTTCTCTCTCTCTCTCTCTCTCTCTCTCTCTCTCTCTCTCTCCCTCCCCTCTCTCTCTCAACGAGAAGAGAAATAAAAACAAGTTCACAACCCCCGCCGGCGAAGGTCAGCAAGTAGACTATTTTTGTGCTGAAGTCTTCATTTGCTGCTCTGTGAAAGGCATGGAACGCATGCAAGGATGATGGAAGCACTGCTCATTTCGTTGCAGGTGCTTCATGTATTCATAGCCCACCTGAATTTGTGAACGCGTGCTACTGCCTCGTGGTAACTAACGCTAGAATCAGTTAGTAGCAGCGGGGCTGGTGAAAAGAAGATCAAACCAACTAGAAGTCACACCACACCGGTTTGCGATGCAGCATACACTAAAGCATGCCATAAACAAGTTTGTTACACAAGGTAAAAAAAAAACTTAAATCGGACGATCTCTCCAAATAAACAACATGCAACATCGTAGAACGTCAGAATCCATTTGAAAGGGCAATAATTAACAGTGAAAATAAATAACCGAGAAAATTGCTGAAAGTGCGAAAGAAAGATGATGAATTGTTAGGCAAGAACGACGAAACACGACTCTTATAACAGTTTGTTTCACAACTTCCAGGGATTCGTTGGAGCCGTTGTCGTTTCAAAAAGATACACTTCTTGAACGTTTTGTCAACCTACATTAAAGTTTTTACGCCAGCTACATTGTGCATATGAATCTATCATTCTTCTCTTCCCTCATCATCTACAATGTCGCATTCCCACTGGCAAATGAGGAAGAATATGAGCATGCTGAGGAACTGGATACATACATTTTATGTAAAACTAAAAGGACAGGCGAATGCAATGAATGATTAAATCTTTCTCATCAATTTGCACTGGACATCTTTTAGAAGAGGAATGGAGGCTACCAGAGACCATGGTTATTCTAACACCTGAAAAGTCATACACGTAGAGCGGGCAATGTCGTAGTTTGGAACATTTTCTTCTGAGGTAACTGTTTGGTGAAGCATTAGACAGAAACATCCTTATGAGTGTAACGGTACACAGTCTCAAATAATACTGCTTGGATGCCAACCACGACTTAAACTTCTGTGCAGCGGACTTCTATGTGCACCGTGACATACAATGCCTTCCCTTGTTTTCGATAGACGAATAGTTTGCAAGGAAAACGTCACGAGATATTCCAAATGACGCGAGTCGGATGGGCTAAAGCTAGATACATATATAACCCTCGCACTAAATCATGGCTATTACTTCTAAAATTGACTGGCAGGTGAGGAGACACACATAACTCACAAACATGTTGGAGACAACGAAAAATGCATAACATGCCTCCAGAATATGTGCTGGTAAACCAATCGGATTGTATGCCAATAGGAATATAACTGGTTGTAATGCACTGTAATACACAGATCACCTACTTAAACATTGACGCAGTAACGGTTGGTTGATTTTTATGTAACTAGATCGGGAATGAAAATCCTTTATGTCAAGATTTCGTTGTAGAAATATAAGTTTTGGTTGTGCAGATAAAAAGGTCACCAGTTAAACAAACTGGTAGGCTGATATGATCATGAAGAAATGAGAACAGAATGCGGGTGCATGAAACACATTATAGATAGATGGTGTGGGGGGTGACAATATGGATATATGGAAAGGGAAGTAACACAGCCAGACGGAATACATTAACATTCGGACAGTTTCTGTCAATAACACAGGTAGAAATCTGAGAATAAGAACAGGAAGGCCAGCAGACAAGACAACACGTGAGGAAAATTGGTTAGCATCAGACAAATATCCCTCTGGTGATGAAGACAAGACGATATGTAAGACGTAAATTGAGAAGACAGCCAAAAGACAAGTAATGAGATAAGCAGAGGGAAAACTGTGCCCTAAACATGACAAACATTTCCCTAAAGCATGCACTATACTATGATTATCAATGGATCACTAATTCACTATGGGCTGTTATTGGAATGAGTGCGAGAATGTTCTTTTGAGCTTGAAGTCATATGAGGACAGCAACAAAGTGGAAAGTCGTGAGACCTACAGTAGATGACGATACCTATCACCTGTGACAGAAAGACGTTTGAGATACAGCGAGGCCGATGACAATGGAGTAGCTTGAAGGCACACACAGAGGTCAAACATGTACAATAGCATAATACTTAAGGATGAAGTTGTCCGGTACTAATGAACTTGTAGAGCAGAAACATAGAAAGGCATAGAGGGAGACTAGGAGACAGATTCTGTCACAGAGCACGAAATCTTAGGAGGGCACGACAGAGTACAGGAAGATAGAGAATGGAGCCCACCTCCTGGCTGTAGCTCTTCTGGAAGGCCAGCCGCCTCTTTGTAGTGTCCATCCCTGAAGTAGACATGGTGGCCGGTGTCCGCTTGTCCAGACAGTAAGCAGCCACACAGAGGTATGTCAGTGCCGTCCCTTGTCTCTGTCCTGAGTCTTCTCTTCCGATTCTCTTCTTACTTCTGCCACCTGATCCTATAGGTGCTGTCGGCTAGCGCTCGAAGGTCTTTAGAAGCTAAACCACGGCAAAAGTTTGGATCAAGGAGGTTGTGACGACTTGCTTTTCGTCTCTCAAAACAATGACCCCTCGAAAAAGTAAAGGTTTGAATTTAGAGGTCAATTTTCGAAATAGGTTCTCTTTTTTCAAAGCGTCATTTGTTCGATTTTTGGAATGTTTCCCCGATTTGGCGCTGATTTTTTATTTCCCCTCAGGATGAAAACTTCGTTAAATATTTGAAGGAGACGTCTTGGAAAACCAAAAATTGACAAAAAGTTCCTTGGCTCTTTGCGAGATTTCAACACGGAAAAGCCAGTTAAAAATTCTTCCAGAATGTTCAAAATAATGTCTGCAGTTCCACCTGTCCTTCAAGCCAGGCGACTCCGATGAGCTCAGAATAGAAGTGTGCAGCCGGACTTCAGTGGGGGGGAAAAACTCCCGCCAATGTGCCTCTTGTCTTCTGCGCGCACCCGGCCTCCCTGTCGGGTCGATGTGGCGCGTGCCTCGGCGTATGCGTGTATCCTGACGCGTCCCGGGGTGCACACGCCGGCGTGAGAAGACCTGGTGTTGGCTCCGTCAATAAGTAGTGCCCGGGTGTTGCGCGCTCCTGGCGTGGGCGGTCCCCAGATCTGGACACTACGCCCTCTGCCGGCCCCGTTCGCAGACCAGGAGGGGGAGGGGGCAGATTCCGCCAGTGGCTGCCATTTTCCATGAATAATTAAGTTTCAGCCAATCATTTTCATTGATCTATTAATGGTGTGTCTGGCTCTACCCGCCGCCGTGCAGGCCCCAAGTCTCTTTTCAAGAGACCATCTCGTGTGCCGCGCACCCCATTCAGACACATTTCCGGTTTCCGGGACGTAAGCGGCCAGGGCGAGTGGACCAATGGGACACAAGGAGACTGTAATGCTCTCCTCTCTTAGATGGGCAGACTGGGAGGTGGGGAGGGGGGGAGGGGGTGAAAGGTGAAAAGGTAGGAAGTTCATGCGTGGGAGGAAAAAAGAAAGGGGGGAGGTGTGTTCGGAGGGAGGAAGAGAAAGGCAGAGAAAGGCAGGAAGCAAAAGGTAATGGGTGTGGTCTGTGAGAGAGGAAGAGTGGGTGGAATATAATGAGGAAGGAAAAAGAAGTGAGAGCGGAGGGGTGGAGCACAGGTGGGGCAAGGATGGATGAGTAATCGAAGAGATGAGTTCAGGGGAAAAGAAAACAGGATGCAAAGTGACAAGCAAAAGAAATAAGAAATATTGGCTTTTAGAAATGCCGTATTTCGTGTTGACCGATGAAGATAAGACGGTTACATGATTCAACTGGCTGCAGAGGAGAGAGATGGATGGGGAACATGCGACAGAGGGGCTTGTAGAGTGTTGTGTAAGAAAGTGTCGTTTATAATATGAATGGTACATAAGTTTGACAGAACGTCAATGGCTGAGAGCCAAGGGTAGGGGGGGGGGGGAGGAGGGGGTGGAGTGGGAGGCGGGAGGGTGTGGTGGTTGGGTTTGCCCTTGACAGTGTCGAAACAAAGAATTCTGTAGAGAGTGATTTATTCACAATACTTTATACCCATCTACCGCCAATCAGGTGTGATTGTTCAGTGAAATGCAGCCACATGGGAAAATTAGGGACACGGCAGAACACAATCGGAGCATGATTAGCAGGGGAAAAGATGACATTAGTGCAATAATCGACCGTGAGTAGTGCAAACATTTCCCACCCCGCCTGATGGGAAGACCCTAGAGAGTTGCAGAGAACACATTTGCTCTCCCACCCACGGGCATATCTGCTGCGCACAGAAGCCTGTGACCCTGGGGGCACTTTCTGAGCGAGGCTGACACATGATGAGTCAAAGAGTTCCCTACGGTTTCGTTTGGTATCCCCTGCTCTGTGCCCCCCCCCCCCCCTTCCCACCTCCCCTCTTCCTCCTGACCCCATCATCTCTCATCACTCCACATCTCCCCGTTTCACCCTACTTCATACTACCCACACCATCCACTTCTGCACTATTCACTCCAGCCAACCCCAATCCAGCCCCACTCGCATCCCTCTGTGGTTTTCCTTCCTAGTATTCTCTAAATATTTTCTCATAACCTTTTTTTAAAACACCTTTTCTCTCTCTCCCTCCCCCTCCCCCCTCTCACCCAAACCCCTATCAACGCCTAACCGCGAACCACCCCACCCTAGATCAACACCCTAAAACCACCCCACACCTCTACACCAACCCTACATCCCCCCTGACCCTCTACTACCCACCCCATGCACCATCCTACCTCCTTCTCTAGCGTTCTCTTTCCTTCTTGACAGCTACACAATCTTCCTTCTTTAACCCTTCATTTTTCATCCCTCACACACACACACACTCACACACACACACACACACACACACACACACACACCCATCCTTTGCTGGACTTGACCGTTTTGTAACTCTGCCTCTTTAACTTTAGATATTTGTGGGAGACCTGATGTACTCAAATTACCCTTCTTCAAAACTGTATATCCTATCTGTGAATTGATATAGAACTTTATAGATATGTCCATTGAGGTGATAAGATTTTTCTCCACCGTGACGACAGATGATGTTTTCGTAATCATATGTAATTATCATTCCGTTTCCAGTGATCAATGTTTCTGTCATTAGATGTAATAATAAGACTAAGTTGCGATTTTAACATTTCCCACTGATTGTGTATTATTTTATATAATTATATTTTAGGTAGCTCGAATGGTCTTTGATTCTTCGAGACTTTTCTCCAGCATTTTGTTAGATTTTCACATCTGAGGCAATGGCACTGAGTTCAAGATTCAATGTCTTGCTCCTCCCGGAAATGTACGATGATTCATCGAAGTTAAAAAGTTCTTCGGTATCCAAATTGGCGAGAAATGTTAGGCTCGTGATGAAAAAAGAAATCGAGGGGTTCTAAAAACAACCATTGACCTCTCAATCCCTGACTATCATAATTACGACCTTTTCAACCACCGCCTCCATGGTTTCCCCTACTCCCCATCTCCCACCCATTCAGTGGTCACGTTGACATCTCACCCTATTTGCTTTTTTCTTCTCTCTACTCCATCCACCCAGTTTCCAGTTAACCATTTTTCCCATCTCGATCTGCTTGCATAACCCAAACCCGCCCGCCTTTCTTTTCCATGCAGCATCCTCCTGTGCGGTATCCGTCAGAACTTTTTTTTCCCCTGTCTTCCTGAGACCTCAGTCAAGGTCCCCAATTGTTCCTAAAGGTCAGAGGGCACCAGACACCAATAAGGGTAGAGCAATTAGCCAGAGGCAACGAACGCTTTCTAACATGCCCAGACAGTTTAAATTTATGTGACTCTTCATCACTAAATGAGTCGGTTGCGCAGTCGAGTCATTTTGAGCAAACCGCCCACAAAGGAGGTTGGGGTTGTAGTGGTCGACTTCGAGAGTTTTGTTTATTTGGCTTCTCTAGTCCCTTCTTCATTGTATGAGTAAGTTTAGTTTTTGAAAACAACGTGTAAGAGTACGTTTTATGATGTTTTTTGGATGTGGCGGTAAATTATTTACAAGAAAACATCTGCGAACCAATCATCGACATCAGGCATTTCTCAAAGTTTCGTATCCGCCACTGCAACAGATCGACGCGGGAATGCCCTAGGCTGCCAACCAAAGCCACATTTGATTCGCTGGTGGTTGCTTCATCTCTGTGACAAATTTCATGGGTCTAGAATAAGGGTTGCTAAGGAAAAAAGGAGAATAATGTATGTAAACTCAAAACGCGTTTTTCTCAAAAAACGTATTTTTAGGGTGTCTATCATCAAAGTCATGTGAAATCGTATACGATAGTGATATTTTCATGACTCTTGCACCATTGAAAAGTTTGTTGTGTGGGTTTTTTTTTTAACAAACAGATTTCAAAATGTTCAAAATGCAACGAGTGACTCATTTTGTGATGGAGGGTCACCCCTATGCGCTTGCCATTGCTAGCAGTTGCCAACGAAGCCAGCACGGTTTTGGGAACCCAACAGACGGGTCTCATTCGTGGTCCAATCAGGGCCTGAACTAGTTTTGCAGTCTGTGCTAGCTGTGAAGGTACGTCGCAAAACTTATTTTTGTCCTTTTTAAGGAAATTCTCTCGGAGGAGTTTCGTCCCCCGGTCGCCGCTGTGCAGCACCCAGTGACCGGTTTTACTCCTCGGTGGGAGAGGCAATGTGGGCGAAGCACCTTGCCCAAGGATGCAGCTCTAGGATGTGTGCAGCCTCGAACCCCGCACCTGCCATTAGCAGGTCAAACGCTCTATTTGCTCGGCTTCAGAGCCGCACATACATGCATATATTCCTGGAGAGATATATTTGAAACCGAAGGTAATTGTATGAATTTCGGGAGTTGGGAGGACAATGCCAGTTACTGCATCAGAAGGAGAAACAAGCTCCAGAGTGGTCCAAGAAAGGCAGAAAGGAGGTTCCAGAAACTGGAGAGAGAGAGAGAGAGAGAGAGAGAGAGAGATATATATATATATATAGAGAGAGAGCGTGCCCGATGGAATGGGAGACAATGTTGGGACGGTCCCAGCATCTACAATTCAATTCAAGTATTTCAATTCAATTATTTTATTTAACGAGGGTATACACTTGTACAATAAAAGTCCATCTTCCAGTGGTCCTCAAAATAAAACATTGTGACAAGAAGAATGAGAACTCTCTCTCTCTCTCTCTCTCTCATCTCTCTCCTCCTGCTCTCTCTCTCTCTCTCGCTCCCTCCCTCCCTCCCTCCCTCCCTGCCCCCCCCCCTCTCTCTCTCTCTCTCTCTCTCTCTCTCTCTCTCTCTCTCTCTCTCTCTCCTCTCTTTCTCCTCCCTCCTCCCCCCCCCTCTTCTCTCTCTCTCTCTCTCCTCTCTCCCTCCCTCCCTCTCTCTCTCTCTCTCTCTCTCTCTCTCTCAGTCTTTCATTACATCACGTTTTCTCTCACACCATCACCCCGCCTCCCTATCCCTACAAGGCATCTCCACAGCCAAATCTGCCTTTCTTTAGCACCTCCAGGAGGCAGACCCTCTAAAGTTGGACACGGCCAAATCTGCCTTTCTTTAGCACCTCCAGGAGGCAAACCCTCTAAAGTTGGACACGACAGAATCTGCCTTTCTTTAGCACCTCCAGGAGGCAGACCCTCTAAAGTTGGACACGGCCAAATCTGCCTTTCTTTAGCACCTGCAGGAGGCAGACCCTCTAAAGTTGGACACGACAGAATCTGCCTTTCTTTAGCACCTGCAGGAGGCAGACCCTCTAAAGTTGGACACGACAGAATCTGCCTTTCTTTAGCACCTGCAGGAGGCAGACCCTCTAAAGTTGGACACGACAGAATCTGCCTTTCTTTAGCACCTGCAGGAGGCAGACCCTCTAAAGTTGGACACGACAGAATCTGCCTTTCTTTAGCACCTGCAGGAGGCAGACCCTCTAAAGTTGGACACGACAGAATCTGCCTTTCTTTAGCACCTGCAGGAGGCAGACCCTCTAAAGTTGGACACGACAGAATCTGCCTTTCTTTAGCACCTGCAGGAGGCAGACCCTCTAAAGTTGGACACGACAGAATCTGCCTTTCTTTAGCACCTGCAGGAGGCAGACCCTCTAAAGTTGGACACGACAGAATCTGCCTTTCTTTAGCACCTGCAGGAGGCAGACCCTCTAAAGTTGGACACGACAGAATCTGCCTTTCTTTAGCACCTGCAGGAGGCAGACCCTCTAAAGTTGGACACGACAGAATCTGCCTTTCTTTAGCACCTGCAGGAGGCAGACCCTCTAAAGTTGGACACGACAGAATCTGCCTTTCTTTAGCACCTGCAGGAGGCAGACCCTCTAAAGTTGGACACGACAGAATCTGCCTTTCTTTAGCACCTGCAGGAGGCAGACCCTCTAAAGTTGGACACGACAGAATCTGCCTTTCTTTAGCACCTGCAGGAGGCAGACCCTCTAAAGTTGGACACGACAGAATCTGCCTTTCTTTAGCACCTGCAGGAGGCAGACCCTCTAAAGTTGGACACGACAGAATCTGCCTTTCTTTAGCACCTGCAGGAGGCAGACCCTCTAAAGTTGGACACGACAGAATCTGCCTTTCTTTAGCACCTGCAGGAGGCAGACCCTCTAAAGTTGGACACGACAGAATCTGCCTTTCTTTAGCACCTCCAGGAGGCAGACCCTCTAAAGTTGGACACGACAGAATCTGCCTTTCTTTAGCACCTGCAGGAGGCAGACCCTCTAAAGTTGGACACGACAGAATCTGCCTTTCTTTAGCACCTCCAGGAGGCAGACCCTCTAAAGTTGGACACGACAAAATGAAGCCTATCCAAACTAGTGACAGCTTGATTTTGTTAAAATAAGACTCTTGAGTTCGCATGATTGGTGTGCTCGTTGACTGGTCTGTCGACGTTTGTACGTAAAACAAATGTTCTATGGCATCATTTGATCAAGAACATTTGAAGTACAGATGCCTAGGATATCGGGAATTTTTTCTTCCTGAGTCTACCACGAATCAATGACAATCGATACTAAACACGAAAAAAATATTCAGTCACTATCACAGACGGTCGATGCGACCCATCAGCCAATCGTGTGGTTCTTACCAAACTGCTATGGCGTGTCCACCCAGGGGCCTGTTCAAGAGGCCTACCGGTACGTACCGGTTGATACCGTTCGTCTCTTGAACGCCTTCTTACGGCTACCGGTATCGACCGGTACGTACCGCGCCCGAACGCTGTTGCGCCTGTATAACCAAAATGGCTGCCTTCGGGGAAAGGAAGAAAGTCGTCATCACAAATATGCGCTGTGGCACGCATTTCGACCTGTGATTATTACCCAGCCTATGCGAGACGTTACAAGAAGTTAGGCTGATATTGTACTTTTCTTCTTTAAAAGAATAACTGCTCTGAAATAATTACCGGGCAAGATGTGAGCAAACATTTCCACGACAGATGGCAAAACAATTTCAAGGGAAGCAACTCTTATTTCTTACATTAGTCCTTAGTTTGTTGTGTAACCTCCCTTGAAGTGAGCATCGAACTATTCTTGCTTACATCAAGTTAGCACTGTCGTTTTGACACAAATTTCTATTCGAACGATGCCGAGCATTCATGCACAGCTACAGCTTAACGTATTTTATCAGCTTCCACAAGGAACAAACAGTCTGCAACTGCTGGTTTACTCATTTGGTTGAGAAGCGCAACCCGCGACGATGAGAAGGCATCGCGGAAGCCATCTTGGCTACCGTTCGGTCATAACAAGTCGTTCAAGAGTGCACATTGGTTGCTCGGCTACCGGTCGGCTACCGGTCGGCTACCGGTAGGTCGTCTTGAACGCACGGCTGATGTGAAAGTCCTACTTTTCATAAAACTTATTTCGGAATTTATGGGCCAGCGAGGAGCGATCTGTAGCAACACGTCCGTTCGTCTGAATGTTCTCATCCAAATTCTACCTGACTAGTCACCAGACAGTTACATTACCTTGTTGTAAAGAATACTGTTGTCTCAGAAACTTGAGCATTTTCCTCATTTCATTCCACTGATCTAGACTTTAAACCCTATCTTAGATCTGTGTTATCGATTAGTTCGTTTTCTGGTGGGGGAGACGTGACGAGCAATGAGTGCAGGGAAGGAGAGCCCGGAGTCTCCAACCCTGAGCAGAGCGTCCAAAAATCAAAACCATGTAAATGGCGGGCTGATCGACCTCCTCTTTCATGATCGCTACCCATAATCGCATATCGGTATCGACCTCAATCGAGTGACTGGGAAATACGAGAGAGCTGCATTTCACCCTTGCATAGACAGGAGGCGGGGCAGAAGTGCCGATCCAAAGCTGTTGGACGCTGTCTATTCGTGGAGTGTTGGGGGAAAGATAAACAGTATGAAAGTGACTGGTCAGGAGAGAAAGAAATGTCGAGTCAAGCGTTAGAAAACCTCCCAACATTTTGGTTATGTTTCAACAGAATAATTTTAATTGCTATTTTAAGAGCTGCAGAATTGGATAAATGTTAATATATAATCAGAGTTCCATAAAGTTTTAATCAGAGTTCATGATCGAACTCTACACAGCATCCATTATTGACTAACTTGCCTTACTAGACTTGACTATTGCGATTTGTCTCTTGTGCAAAGGTCTATCGAATACGGGGGTTCTCCTAACACGCACCGGTGGTCGTTTTCTAAGATTTTATTCACGCTTTGGTCAATACACAGCGACACAATCAGTAATCAGCAATACCACGATCGCTCTCCACTCTCGAGGCTCGATCCCGTGAGGACAAAATCGCTGTTTCTGTGCTCTCACTCGTGTCTTATGTCTCTGCGTCGCGCTCTCTCGTGTCTCTGTATCCCACGTTGTAGGCGTACTCTCTGGTGTCTCTGTATCCCGCGTTGTAGGCGTACTCTCTGGTGTCTCTGTATCCCACGTTGTAGGCCTACTCTCTGGTGTCTCTGCATCCCACGTTGTAGGCCTACTCTCTGGTGTCTCTGTATCCCACGTTGTAGGCCTACTCTCTGGTGTCTCTGTATCCCATGTTGTAGGCCTACTCTCTGGTGTCTCTGTATCCCACGTTGTAGGCCTGCTCTCTGGTGTCTCTGTATCCCACGTTGTAGGCCTACTCTCTCGTGTCTCTGTATCCCACGTTGTAGGCCTACTCTCTGGTGTCTCTGTATCCCACGTTGTAGGCCTACTCTCTGGTGTCTCTGTATCTCACGTTGTAGGCCTGCTCTCTGGTGTCTCTGTATCCCACGTTGTAGGCCTACTCTCTGGTGTCTCTGTAGCCCACGTTGTAGGCGTACTCTCTGGTGTCTCTGTATCTCACGTTGTAGGCCTGCTCTCTGGTGTCTCTGTATCCCACGTTGTAGGCCTGCCTACTCTCTGGTGTCTCTGTATCTCACGTTGTAGGCCTACCTACTCTCTGGTGTCTCTGTATCCCGCGTTGTAGGCGTATTCTCTGGTGTCTCTGTATCCCACGTTGTAGGCGTACTCTCTGGTGTCTCTGTATCTCACGTTGTAGGCCTGCCTACTCTCTGGTGTCTCTGTATCCCGCGTTGTAGGCGTACTCTCTGGTGTCTCTGTATCCCACGTTGTAGGCCTGCCTACTCTCTGGTGTCTCTGTATCCCACGTTGTAGGCCTACTCTCTGGTGTCTCTGTATCCCACGTTGTAGGCCTACTCTCTGGTGTCTCTGTATCTCACGTTGTAGGCCTACTCTCTGGTGTTCTGGACACCCGTAGAGCACTGATCAGTCCTTATCAGGGAGGACTTGTTGCACTTACCTATCTTCTCGCGTTCTCACCTATTCTGTCCTTGTCGTGCGGCATCTCTCACACGCCTGCACTTGCGCCTTATATACCTTTTTACAGGTTCCAGAACTTTCTCACATCAACCAATATCCCCTCGACCATATGGAGGCAGCTGAAATGACGTCACGTGACACTTCGAATGACGAATTTACCCTGACCAAAGACCCTCTACAATAAGATGGTTCATCCGGCACTCGGCCTATATAAAACATGATGACGGAGACCGAGACGCCCCAAGCGGAAACGGTGACGCTCGAGTCAAGGAAGACAATCCATCAAGAAATTCCCCCTACAAGAACCATTCAAAAACAGCTGTCTTAAGTCACTTTTTATTATTACGTCATTGTCATTAGAACCCGTCAGTCTCGGTCCATTCAGATTTTTTACCGGCTAATCACCGCTACCGCTTGGTGGCGCGCGTGATCCTAATTTCGCCGGAAGTGACTGGATGAACCATCTTATTGTAGAGGGTCTTTGCCCTGACTACGTCAGGTAACTAAGCCGAAGGTCGAAGAGGCTTGTGTAAGAACTTGAAGCCACCACCACATTCTAGCACATTCCAGAAGCTACACAACATATCCATTATTGACTTACTTTACTTACTAGAATTATTCCTTGCAATATATTCCTGGCAGAACCTAGGGCGTCAACAGCAGTCCTCCATTGAACTCAATCGGCTTCCTGGCTTCCCGGAGGCTTTCACCAGGCTGCGTCATGAGCTAAGTCCTTCAGGTCAGGGATCTTCACGAGTCAAGAGATGGTTTTCTTCTTCTCCTGTCAAGAGTGACCATCATTGCCAGAGAAGAATAACCTGACTGCAGACTATGACCATCATTGCCAGAGAAGAATAACCTGACTGCAGACTATGAACATCATTGCCAGAGAAGAATAACCCGACTGCAGACTGTGAACATCATTGCCAGAGAAGAATAACCTGACTGCAGACTATGAAACATCATTGCCAGAGAAGAATAACCTGACTGCAGACTATGAAACATCATTGCCAGAGAAGAAGAACCTGACTGCAGACTATGAACATCATTGCCAGAGAAGAAAAACCTGACTGCAGACTATGAACATCATTGCCAGAGAAGAATAACCTGACTGCAGACTATGAACATCATTGCCAGAGAAGAATAACCTGACTGCAGACTATGAACATCATTGCCAGAGAAGAAGAACCTGACTGCAGACTGTGAACATCATTGATGAAGAACTGACATGAATGCACACTTTCAAATAGAAATTGAGTCTCGCCAGAACATCAGGGTCCAGAGTTGAACTTTTTTCACTGGAAAATGTCCGTAGCCTCACAATCCCAATTCCAAAATGACACTTGTTTTTGTTGTTTAAGACAGTGCCTGGTCTACTAATATGGATGGATGAGAGAATGGATGGATGGACGGATTGATGGATGGATAAATGCATGGATGGACGGATGGATGATTAAATGAAAGGACATAAGAGCAGATTGATGGATGGATGGAGGATGGATGGAGGATGAATGGATGGCTTTCTTGATGGATGGATGATGGTTGGTTGGTTGGTTGGTTGTTGGATGGGTGGATGAATGGAAGGATGGAGGGGCGGATGGATGGATGGGTAGATCGGTTGGAGGGTGGGTAGGTGGGTGGATGGGTGGCTGACGGCCTGGCTGGTTGGCTGGTTGGCTGGCTGGGTAGCTGGCTGGCTGGTTGGCTAGCTGGCTGGCTGGCTGAATGGATGGATGAACGAGGCATTCCTATCTATAAGCCTCTGTAGTCTCTGTTAAACCAGAGACACTATATATAATGAACTGCTGACTTGACCTCTCAGTGTATAGTCTAAATATAGTCGCAGTGCTGTCTGCGCAGCTCCGCCTTCAATGGGGCAATGATCATTTCCGGTTTCCGAGTTTACAGAATGGAGCAGCTAATCGAGGAGATACTTGAGGTAAATACGCAGCATTTACTGAAAATAAGTAGTTGAAAAGAAAGAATGAACATTGAAATAGTATATTATACATAACTGTCAATCTATAGCTACATTAGCTCGGACAGTGTAGATGAGTGTAACATTTATGACCGAGATAATACATGAAAGACAAAGAGCGAGTCGACGCTTCATGAAGTCAGTTGGCAAATCACAAAATAATTTTTTTAAATAAGCAGGATGGTGTTGCAAGTCAGAGGCACTGCTGCTAAACGTTTCTTAAACCTATGTGAAATGCTGAGCACCATTGCACTCCACTTGTCTTCTACATAGCGGCATAGCATTAGCAGTCAGTACATGTGAGAGCACGTCGTCTGCTCTCTGACGCGCGCATACCGCCACTGGCGCTAACGCGATGACTTGCAAAGGGAGGAACCTATAGTATCTCTGCTCTCTCCCATTCAGGATCGTTGTGTTTTCTTATTCTGTGAAACGACAGCCCTCTATTTCGGCCTATGTAGGCTCCACAGCCAACAATTGCACAGTTATTTCCTGGCATGTTGTGTCAAAACCATCTGAATCCCACAGACGCTGGGTATAGCTGGAATTGTTCCACTGTGCTTTTAAGCAGAAGCTACGTCAAAGAACACACTTCATATTCAACGAATTGTCAGTCCAACTGACTCTACAAACCACAAATTACATCACGATTTTGCACAGCTGAATTCAGCTAGAGATGATAAAGCACAGCACAAGAAATAACCATTACATTCTATTGCTGTGCGGACAATGAAACCTGCCCAGACTTAGACCAGAAGAGAGCAGTGTCTCAGCTCTGGTTTTCTGCGTGAGACGGCACTGGCAGACGCGTTTAGCGCAGACAGCTATCCAGTTACTATAGTATCTCTGGTTAAACCAAACACAACAAAAAAACAGGCGTTGGTTAGAATGAAGACTCCACTTTCAAAGTCGCTCCTTCATGTATTCGCATCTCCCATTTTCGGAGGAAACCTAAACCACTGAAGGTGTCATAGCCACCATAGAGGCAGAGAGAGTGGTCATAGTTTAGGAATAGGACGGCACTGATGAAGTGACCTGTAGTGCATGACTATTTCTTCTACATCAGCTCACTTAGTTGCTTGCATGATTTTCTGTCTGTATGGCTTCACATTTACCACTCTCCTTTCCTACGTGCTTAATTGCCTATGTGTATGTGTGTATGTGTAAGTATGTGTGTGTGCTTTTCAGTTTGTGTGTGCACGCCTGTCTGTCTGTCTGTCTGTCTGTCTGTCTGTCTGTCTGTCTGTCTGTCTGTCTGTCTGTCTGTCTGTCTGTCTGTCTGTCTGTCTGTCTGTCTGTCTGTGTGTGCGCGCTTGTCTGTCTGTCTGTCTGTCTGTCTGTCTGTCTGTCTGTCTGTCTGTCTGTCCTCTTTCTCTCTCTCTCTCTCTCTCTCTCTCTCTCTCTCTCTCTCTCACCCCTTTCCTCCCTCCCTCCCTCTCCCCTTCTCCATGTTTCACAAACGTCAGTTGCGACAGATGTCTCTCAACCACAACAAACAAAGGGAGATGGTGACGCGGATGAAGATGCGGTACGTGAGAGGTCACACGTCATCACCTCACGTCCGCCCTCTCTGTCCGTTCTTGTCCCCTCCCAGAGTGGACTAACCCTTTCCCTAAGGCCATCTCTCCAAGACCACTGGGGATAGAGAAGGGAAGGACGCATGGAGAGCATCTATGGTCTCCCTGCTGCCCAGTGTCCATGGGGTGTCCAGACAATGTCAGTGGTAATGACTACGCTGGGGCCTTCCCTACGGAATGTCCCCAAAGTCTGTCTGTATTTGCCTCCCTTCACTTCCCCAAATTGTCCCCATTGATCCCTTCACGTAAGCGTCTCATTGGGAACTGGTGTTCCGAGGGATAGAGGGAGACAACGAGGGAGGGAGACAACGAGGGAGGGATGGAGGTAGGGAGGGAGGGAGGGAGGGAGGGAGGGGGGGAGGGAGACAACGAGGGAGGGAGGGAGGAAGAAAGAGAGAGAGAGAGACAGTTTGACACTTTATTCGTCAGGCTGAGCAGCCTATAGAATTTACAGAATTCACAAATAACAAACAAAAATTCAGAAAAATCACAAGAAATGCCAGCAGGCTGCGGAATTAGAACAAAAGTATTGATAAATGAACTCTGGAAAGCAACATGGCTAGGTTAGTTATGTCCAACCAGATCCTTGACAACGATGTAGCCATATGTACTCAGACGAAAAGGAACTTTCAACAGATTCACAACATGATAAGGTCAAAGTTGTAAACCATTGGTCAGTCAAGCAAGACGGGCAAGGCAATGGTACTGTCAACCAGAGAGAGAGAGAGAGAGAGAGAGAGAGAGAGAGAGATTGATTGATTGATTGATTGATTGATTGATTGCTTTTATTGTTCAGGCCACTGGCCCATCACAACAGTACATACATGACTTGCTTTTTTTGAGCAGCCAGTATACTTTAGCCACAATGTGGAACAAGGCATACAATCTAAGTTAACACATTGGCTAGTACATATCAGTGACAAATAAACAATAGAAACAGTATAACAATAGTATTAACGTACATTCTTTCATCATATTGTTATTCATGATCTTATTCTAAACTAGCAAGAAATTGGTCTCGTAATCGGAAAGCATAATAAAGATACATTGCTACTTTACGTGTTTTCATGTATGCACGTCCATCTATCAAAAAGGTGGCATCAGCAACTTCTGGACATTTGATGTATTCATTTATGTATTTATTGCGTAGATCATTATACAAAGTACGATGAAATAGAAAATGTTTCTCATTCTCAATTTCACCACAAAGGAGGCAATGTTGGTCTATGTTGTGACTGCGCATAGATTGCATGTTACCAGGTAATTCATTCACTCTAAATCTAAACCGGATAAATACATATCTGAATTGTTTAATCTCAATGAATTCTAAGTATTTTTTCACTTTCTAAGGTTCTTTTGAAGGACCGATACATTCTGAATCTTTCACTTTCACGAGTTTTGCTGTTCCAGCTCTGGCTGTAGCAATCGTGTAGCCTATTTTTCAATTTTACAAGAAAACCTCTCTCAGTAGAAGCCCCTCCATTCCTCCAGATATACGCATAGCCGGCTTTGCATATTATATTTTCAACTGACTTTGCCCAGTTTAGATCATCTGGGATCTTTGTATTAGACAACATGAGGTAGGCTTGCCTGGATAGCCTATCATCTGTCATTTTAGTAAGTTTTATCCAGTACTTTATTGCTCTCATTGTACGGTTTATAGCAAGTGGAAACCTTCCTGTTTCTCCATAAACCAAACTGTTAGATGTTCTATAGTCCACATTAAAAAAGCATTTACAAGCAAACAGGTGAGTCTTTTCTACACTTTTATGTTCCTCAAGACCCCATATCTCTGCCGCGTGTAGTAAGGAAGACTGGACCTGTGCGACATAGAGACAGAAAAATATTCAAGGTTTCATAATCATAAGGTTCCACAATCATTTTAAACAGATGCATTGTTTTTTTGTTTTGCTGAAGTGGCCAGGCTGTCTAATGATACTGTTTTTGAAAGTCTAGTAGAAAACGTATAATCCAGGTACTTATAATTATTCACTACATCAAGTTTTAAATTTAAGAACCATTTTTCACTTTGTGCTAGGTGCCCTCCTCTCCGGAAAACCATGACTTTGGTATTATCTGTACTGATTTTCAGAGCAATTCATTTAGACGCACACGCAAGGTTGTCCATTTGAGTTTGAAGTCCTGCTGGTGTGGTAGACAACAGTGCCACATCATCCGCAAAGATCAGGAAGTAAAACTCTGCCTTTCCAGCTACCATTTGAACACCATGTTTACCATTTTTACGAAGGTAATCTGCAACTTGGTTAATGTAGATAGAAAATAGTATTGGAGACTCTAAGGCATCTTGTTTCGTTCCAATGGGGCAGTCGATGAACTCGGATAGGAAGCCCTTCCACCTGCTACAGGCTTTTACTTGGGCGTACATAGCTTTTAGCATATCGAGGAATTAAAAAAAAATTGCTTTTGCAAGTGCACGCCAAAGGATCTGACGGTCAACAGAATCGAAGGCTTTTTTGTAATCAGAGGGAGAGAGAGAGAGAGAGAGAGAGAGAGAGAGAGAGAGAGAGAGAGAGAGAGAGAGAGAGGGGTAGAGAGAGGGAGAAAGAAATAGAGAGAGAGAAAGAGAGAGATAGAGAAAGAGAGAGAGAGGAGAGAGAGAGAGAGAGAGAGAGAGAGAGAGAGAGAGAGAGAGAGAGAGAGAGAGAGAGAGAGAGATTTAGACTGACCCTGACGGCAGGGTATTCCGTGAAGCTATAATAAACACACGAAAATAAAGATTCTCTTCCATTCCATTATACAATAGGTCATCATTCTATGTCGTATTATTTAATTATGGTTAGTTTTGTAACATTTCTAAATGTTATGTTTTATTACATGTTTGGTGCATCCTAATGTTACATGATGTTACTTTATGTTACATTATGATAAATGTACTGAGAGAAGCTACAGGTACGACGCTACGGCGAACTCTATTGTCGCGATTTTTGCTTATCTAAAACTGTAGCAGTTAAAGGTTCCTTCCCGTAGAACGATATAATCGTCTCAAGGAGAGGTAACCCAGATAAA
>JAWQFJ010003390.1:72500-80038 GCA_034096865.1 Theodoxus fluviatilis | reverse complement strand
TCTGATTTGAGTTCGTGTTAGTTTTGATGCTTTTCATAAGATTTTGATTAATACATTTTCAAGACTATGTCAACATTGACGACGGCTGAAAGTGGGAACAACAGCAGTAGCAAAAAACAAACAAATGACAAATATTAAAGGTTTTTATATTGCGACTTTTCACTCCAATGATGATGTTCAAACCGCACATATTTCTACTTTAAATGTGTCTCAGAGACTTAATTAGATAATAATCTTGTCCTTGCCCGAACGCAGTGACGTATTTGAAAAGAAATAGGGAGAAACGGCCATGAACATTTGCTGAAGCGTGTAAAAATAATAGTTCTTACTTTCTAATTTACCTTGCACATTTACAAATGTGTATTCCTTCAGACTATGAAAATTGCGACACTCGTCCCAGCTTCCTTTTGACAGAATGCTGTAACCACGCTGTCCATATTTGCTTCATATTCTTGGCATCTATTCAAGATTCCGTCCGTGCATCTCACAGAACCAACTCTGGGAAAAGTCGATTGAAAAGATGTCGTCCCATCCCGCGTGTACTCTTGGTGAAGCACACACCTTCCAATGTGCCCTGAAGACATTTCAACGTCTATCACCGCAAAAACCATCGGCGCCACCTGGAGGTCGTGTGGGGGAGGCAGCACAATATTGAACCCTGGGGTTACAGAAAGGACCGTCTCCAGTGTTCCCTGTTTTCGAGTGTCCTGGTGCTTCGTTTCCCCTGGGCGCGGAGCAAACGAAAGATAAGTGAGAGCCCGAAGACATTTCTCAAGTGCGTGTGCTCCTGAAGGATGTGTGTTTGGTGTTGGAGAGTCGGGTGGCAGGGGGGGGGGGAGAGGGGGGGGGGGAGAGGAGAGAGAGAGAGAGAGGAGAGAGGAGAGGAGAGGAGAGAGAGAGAGAGAGAGAGAGAGACAGACAGACAGACAGACAGACAGACAGACAGACAGACAGACAGACAGACAGACAGACAGACACAGAGACATAAGACAGAGACAGACAGAGACAGATAGAGACAGAGAGAGAGAGACGGGGAGACAGGGACAGAGACAGTCAGACAGAGAAACAGTGACAGACAGACAGAGAAGCAGAGACAGAGACAAAGAAACAGAGACAGAAACAGACAGAGAGACAGAAAAAGACAGACAGAAAGAGAAACACAGAAAAAGACAGAGACAGACAGACAGACAGACAGACAGATCATGCCTCCATCTATTTCATTCTTCACTCAATTTGTATCCTAGTGACCTCCTCCTCCTCCTCCTCCTCCGTCTTCGTCGTCATCGTCATCATCGTTGTCTTCTTCGTCATCGTTCTTCTTCTTCCTCTTCTTCTTCTTCTTCTTCTTCTTCTTCTTCTTCTTCTTCTTCTTCTTCTTCTTCTTCTGTGACCTGTGAAAGTACCTCTCACTGCATTAGATTGGTAAACAGGTGTTGATGCCGGATAGGCCAAGCTTTAAAAGTCTAGCAGAAACTTTCATGGGGCGTAGAATATGTGTTAAAAGTTCATGTATGACTGAGTTCAAATGATTTTAGCATAATCGTGCATTGATTTAGGGTAGTCTGCATAATCTAGGGGATGAGGTTTATCACGTAGATCTTTTTCTATCAGAGACTCACTTCCTCGCTGATTTCTTGCTTTCTCTCACATGTTTACGCTGACACAACCTCAAACTCGCTCGTTCTTTATATATATATATTCCTAATCATGTTTACAACCTTAGTGCATCTAATAACCATTAAGCTTCTTAGGCGGAGATTCTTATTGTATTATGCATCCTGATCTCTAACGACCATGAAAAGACCAATGACGTTCCTCTTTGATTCCATCTAGTGATCATGAAACTCCTCACGCAAGTGCTCATTGTATCATCATAGATTCTGATCCCTAATGACCACGAAAAAAACCCACAACACAGAATACTGCTTTTCCTTTTTGAATCATCAGGCACATGTAACCGGCTTTTCTGTGCAAGGTCTTTCTATCACCTTTGCTGTCACTGAGGCGTCACTCCATGAGCGCCTATAGTTCCTCCAGGGCTGCATCTCGCCCATCTTTCTTTGCTTGCCCTTCCAGAGCCAGAGCAGGCGCCGACAGAAGCAGAATGTGACCATTGTGTGAAGACGGCCTTTGTGATGGGCTAGGCCGTGGTGTCTGTCTGCGTTAGCGATGACCCTTGGATAAACCTTAACCCTTTGGCAGCCCCTTGCTACAATTGGCTTGGCCATGCCATGGCTGGGTTGACTCAAGGTGGTGACTGTCTCGAGCGGGGTTAATTGGTAAGATGATCGCGATAGTGTCTCCTCTGGTTTTGTTGTTTTTGTCTGGGCTTTGAAATGTTTCCGGCCAAAGAGTGCGTCGACCAACAGCGCTAATTGAGTTAGGCTTTTCTTCATCTATCCCCACCCAGGACATATACGGGTGCAAGGCCCACCCTATTCCAGCTGCAAATACGGGGTCATGCTATGCCTAGGGCACATTGCCTGCCGAAAACACGGTGAAAATGATATATGTTAACAGTAAGAGATGGAATTACACCTTTGAGGTGTTCAGTTTAATCTTTCGGGGTGTTTTCATTTTCATATATCATTTTGAAATAGGCGACAAATACACGACGATTTTCTTTTAAAAGTAGTTCCAGAAAAGCGGAATTGATGGTGCACATGTTGGAATAGTCTTCAGTTCCCGGTTTGCGTAAATATTAGACGCTGAATACTATATCTTTCAAATAATATTAATTTCCTATGCGCCGAAAATACACACTGTTTTCTATGGAACTTTTCAAAATCCTATACAGACTTGACCTAACTTCCAATTTACGAAATCAGTTTAGATAAACTCAATCACGTAATAGTTTTATCCCGGAAGCACACAACAGAACAATCCTCTCTCAAAGTAATTTCTGAATGAGGTGACTCAACGCTCTTTCACCTGAATGAGATAATCATCTCGTCAAGACCCATTAGAAATATGAGAACGTAATCGACAGGCGGGAAAAATTGAAGCCACATGGCGCTGGTAGAAAAGTCTGCAGGAAGCCACATCGACTTGATGGCTTGGGAACTCACGCCAAACCACGGCACTCGTCATTCGACTCAAAGAGTGACAGACGTCCCAGGATGATTTCAATAATGATCCCCTTGGTGCCAGATCTCTCTCCCCCACCCCCACCACTACCTCCCACTCCCTCCCTCCCCCACCCCATCCGTCCCACTCTTCCCCGCCCCACTTCCCCACCTCATGAATAGCCCCCCCATCGAGATCCCACTTTCTCTCCCCTCCCCTTTTCTGCCTCATCAACCAGCCTTTTGCTTTCTAAAATGTGCTCCTCCTCCTTCCCGCCCCTGCCTCTATCAGCGGGGCATTAGGCGGACGGCTGGGTGGCGGTGGGTGACAATTTTCACCACGGGAAGTCGTGCATGTGTTCCGGTCTTGCCCAACGCTTCCCTTCTCATCATGGCAAGTGATTTTTCTGTGACATTTCAACTGGAACGAGGAGGTGGAATTTGTTTTGTTGGGAGGGATGGAGAGAGAGAGAGAGGGAGAGAGAGAGAGAGAGAGAGAGGGGGGGGGGGGAGAGAGAGAGAGAGAGAGAGAGAGAGAGAGAGAGAGAGAGAGACTTTGACTTATTTGTTTAAACCGACGGCCCATCACAATGTTACACTATTTTTGGAGGAAAATGGACAGTTTATTATATGATAGACTGCATATCGAAAACAATCAAAACTGAGTGTGGTATCATGTGGCTTATATATATTTACGAATGGTGTATACATACATACTTCATCTAGCGATATGCAATATTGTACTACATTCGTCTTCAATATGTTGCAGACAGTACTTCATGGCATAGGAGATGAACATTGCAACTTTATTCATTTGTTGTGTCCTTGACCGTTTATTTGGAATTCAATCGTGAATCCCCTAGTATCCATGTATTGTATTTAACTATCTATGTATCTCTCTCTCTCTCTAGGTTCCAAACATAGGTTGCATTTCAGTAAGAAATAAGTTTTGTCTTCTATGTAATTTGTAAAGTATGAACAGTGTTTCTGGAGAGAGAGAGAGAGAGAGAGAGAGAGAGAGAGAGAGAGAGAGAGAGATTTTGTCATTAGACATTAACTCTCCAGCCATATAATTTCTTCTCCTTCAGTGGTAACGTTGCTGAACAAAATACATAGTTTTTTTAATAATAAAGTTTGCGCACTGCATGCAGAAACATTAGAAGAAAATTGTGTTGAATGGAGTATGGTCAATTTAAATTGCTTCCTTCATAAGATGTGCTGCAGAAGCCAAAACAGTAGTTATTATCGAATATGCCATGGGTAGTTCCGTCCATATGCAGAATAGTATTCGTCGTGTACGTCAAAGTAAGTGCAGAAAAAGACTACCTTGTTTGCCAACACACCCGTGTTAGAAAAGTCCATATGCTCATTCTAAAAAGCACAGCGACCATATACCGGTACACTGGCGTAGCAGCATGCATACAGAAGCTACAACACTGGTGATACATGTATACGCTTCCTCCCGGGGCTGTGGCTAGCTGTGGACACTTTCCACGCGACACACGACGAGGACACAGCCCTAAACCACATGTCAGGAGGCGCCACGTCCCTGAAGAGCGCCAGGACTGACCCTATGACCCCAGCGCCTCCGTGAAGAGGGCGCCCAGGGCACCTGCCTCTCCCTGCTCTTGTCCAGCAAGGATTATCCGGGCACTGCCACGCGAACCCGGATTAGGATAAGCCACCTGACACCGTAGGTGGCGAGACCCGTATGAAAGGAGTTTATTCATGCATGCAGGTTTGTGGCGTTAATCAGGAAATATTATCATGGTGAAGTAGATTTTTTTCTTTTCAGTCCATGTTGTTTGTTACTAAATCCCTCGAAAGACTGCACGTAAGGAACAACGACAGAGGGTGTATACCTGGGGCGGGGTCTTTGCAGACTTAGTTTTCCAGATAAGCTTGATTATAGTGAAGCAGAAATGTCGAGTGGGGCTGTTCTTTCTGGACATCTCTCGTGCGTCTGCAGATTGTCTCTCAGGTTCAAGCGTCTGTTTGAAATAAGATCGTCCTGTATTTCGCCCTGTCATGCTACTAGAACAAAAGCATCATTTGAAAAGAACATCTTTTAACAGCGTAACTTTTCAGCCGTGACTCGGTCGAAAAGATATTCTGCAATCAAAACGCTGATGTTTGTACCATTATCACAGGGATTCACTGCACTAAAACCCTGCTTTGTGGTTGCTTATATCACAGTCAAAATCTGACTATACTTCGATCATAGTGCCACTGAACTCGGGTATACACTTTCTTTCCTGGAGTGTGAATTACATCCAGACACTAGACATTTTTCTTGCATTGTTTCACGCTTTTTGCAGTGGAAACAGACTTTTGAGTGGCTGAAATGATCACTGTGATAAAGCAACTTCAAAGCACACATTTTTCTTGCAGCCAAGAGGTATTGATCTATTGATAAAATGACATTGAATGAACTTTCCGCAGCATGGTGACTAGGGAGCTCTAATACGAAAACGTCACAATTGTACCTTAAACACTTGCATAATCTCATTTTCGGAGAATTTCACATATTCAACGTCGATGCACCAACAGGTTTAGGATGGTTTTCTCGTGCGCGTTCGCATGTGTTTGTGTGTCTGTTTGTGTGTGTGTGCGTTTGTGTGTATGTGTGTGTATGTGTGTGTAAGTGTGTGTGTAAGTGTGTGTGTGTGTGCGTTTGTTTGTGTGTGTGTGCGTGTATGTGTGTGCGCGCGCGCGTTTGTGTGATTGTGTGTATGTTTGTGTGTGTGCGCGCGTGTATGTGTGTGTGTGTGCGCGGGCGCACTCGCGCGCGTGTGTGTGTGTATGTGTGTAATTGTATGTGTATGTGTGTGAACGCGTGTGTATGTGCTTGGGAGAGTGAGCTTGTATGTGTGTGCACGTATGTGAGTATGTGTGGGTGGTTGTGTAAAACAATAAAACAAACAGAATAAGCACAGTGTAGTGACGAATTGTTGTCCATCGGGCCTCCCTTTTATCTTATCTCTCTTTCCCATTTCGCGCGCTCGGAAATGAAGTCGATCCGAAACATTGTGCTAACCAATGCCGGGTGTTGATTTCTTTCTTTCATTCTTTCACAATTTTGTGACAAGAGACCCAAATACATGTACCACTGTCATTATCACCACCAAAAAAATCTATAGCTCAGCAGGGCAAAGGAGAGGGGAAGGCAAGGTGTGTTGATAACAAATAATGACCCGTCTCCGTGGGAGAGAGTTGGAGCAGATAAGGCCATGAAGTCTGGGAAGGGAAGAGGAGGACAGACACGCTGCGTGGGATGAAAAAGGCGGCACGCTGCGAGAAAGAAAAATGGGACTCTTTCAAAGAAAGGGAGGAGGAAGCAGACTGGGAGGAAGGCAGGTTCAGTAGAAGGCAGGTTCAGTAGAAGGCAGGTTCAGTAGAAGGCAGGTTCAGTAGAAGCCAGGTTCAGTAGAAGGCAGGTTCAGTAGAAGGCAGGTTCAGTAGAAGGCAGACACAGTGGAGACACATCTCACCTGAGCGTCCAGGCTGCGAGAGTTAGTCGAGCGGAGAGCGACACATCCATCATGTCCCCATTAGTGCTGGGGTGGTGCCCCCTTCATCACTCACCTCTACGCAGCCCTCCCACACTTCCAACCTGACTCCCACATCCACCCCACCCACCCCACCCCCCAACCCCCACCTTCACACACACACGCAGTGAGGATGACAGGGACAAGGAGGATAGGAGGCAGACAGATACAGAGGTAGAAAGGTAGACAGGGCAGCAGGGAGAGAAACAGGCAAGCAGGCATGGAGTAAAATAAAGGTAATGGTGTGACGGATAAATATTAGGTGACAGAGAGGTAGAGAAGTAGATAGAGACTTTGGGAGGGTAACAGGCAGACAGGCACACGCACAAACAGAGCGACAAATACTAGACTGAAATAAAGACAGACAGACAGACAGACGGACGGACGGACGGACGGACGGACGAACGGACGGACGGACAGACAGACAGACAGACAGACGGACGGACGGACGGACGGACGGGCGGACGGACGGACGGACGGACGGACAGACAGAACGACAGACACACACACACACACACACACACAGCGGACAGACAGGCAGACAGACAGCGGTACAGATAGAGAGTATAAGGCAGGTACAAAAAATACACCAGAGAGAAGCAAGTGTGCACATCACAGCATAACCGTAGAGGTAGATAACAGAATTTACATAATTTCGTACACAGAGGATGCATGACAAGAAGGAGCCAATCAAATCATTGGAAGGTGCAAGAATCACTCCGTTTTTGGTGAGACTTTTGCCGCTGTGTTACTGCTTTTACTTTAAAATCCCGTATTGGATATTCATATTTATGGGGTAAAATGTAGTCCAGGACTTTTGTATTTTAGCTTGAAAAACAATTGCACGAAGAAAGAGTGTCTTGGGATAACAGGGAATATGTCTTTATGGTTTTCTGGAAGAACATTGCTTTTGAGACCAGGAGCA
>JAWQFJ010003390.1:62500-67500 GCA_034096865.1 Theodoxus fluviatilis | reverse complement strand
CTTGGCAAGAACTGCGTTTGCAAAGGCTTCGTCCACGGTGCAGCTACGAGCAAGGGAAACCGTGGCCAGCCTGAACATTTGCAGAAAGTGTCCCCCTATCTTCGGGGAGAGGGGAAAAACTGTCCACTGGATTGGCATGAGACACACCGGGGAGGATCTCTCCTAACTGAGACCGCTGCTCAGCCTGTGTGCGTGGCCACTGGTCAAATTTATCCCACCAGCAGCAGCCGTCATTCGGCTGGAAAGGGGAAGTCTGCCCAAGACGGCCGCAAACACGGGCTATCCCTCCCTTATCCTCGAAACAAACAGCCAAATAACTAGTGAGTAATCTGCAAACTGCGCGCCGTTTATTTTTCCGGAGAGGGAATTCTGGGTCGAAATCCGAGTCAAACATGGCGTCCGGAGCAGGGAGCGGCCAGGTGCCGTCCCATCTCGCCCGATCTCGTGACGCAGAGTCAAACACGAGATTACGCATGGCCATGACAGGGATGAAGGACTGACGTAGTCTAGTTTTCAGTCATTCCTTTCTGTCCGTAGTCCAGCGAGCAACGCCCGACTGGCCGCCACTGGCAGACTGGCTCAAATACCACGTGACGACAGTCAAATATGACCACTCGCTAGTTTGATCCGAGGAGAGGGGAGGACGTAAATATGGAATATCAGGTATTGCCTCGTAGGCATCGATTAGCGCCGCGGTTGCCACTCGCTATGGCAGAGATGCGGCCACGAGAGCCTCCAGGTATGCGTGCCAGATCTCTGATTCTGAGAATAGGCAAAGACACGAGGATGGCATCCCGATGATGGATTGATTGCACGTTCTCGGAATCGCTCCTCTCCTGTTTGGAGGTGCATCCTGGAACATGGCTGGGGGGATTCCAGCTCGCGGCATGAATATCCGCTCCTGCTGGTCGGTCGAATCTTCTTCTGCACTGACGTCCCAAGACGGACAATAATAACCGTGATGTGTCAGCGACAGACGCCCAGATTGTGCACAGGCCACGCGATGCAGGAGACTCGGCAAAGTCAACATGTCTGCAGCATGTTCGATGTGCAAAACCTCTGTCACCCGCCTGTCGCCCGCCGTGTATTTCAAGCATTTCGTGTATGAGGATCGTCTGCGTCTCATATGCGAAGAAGGAACGTGAGTAAGGCTTCCATCGAAGCTTTTTAATCGACAGGTTGAGGGTCAGGCGGAAAAAATGAAAATGAGATGAAGGGATACGGTTCTTTTACTGCAGAAAGTTTCTTTCAGATACTGAGTTAGATTTTCCCGATGAGCCGAATAAGATTTGATTCAATGACGTGAAACAACGATGATACATGCGCATTTTCAGGACATACAGTGGAGTACAAACAATCAGCGCTCAGGAACACCAGCAGACACAAGTCTCACTGTGTGCACAGACAGGGGTTGCCAGAGAGAAAGAGTACCACTGGGGCAAAAGGATCCTAGGGAGAATGCACGCTTGCAGACTCGATTCTGAACAGAGGCGATGTTTCGTGCTGGCCTCTTTGACAGATCACCAAATCCCACACGACAGCCGTAAGTAATATCATACTCGGGAACAAAGACCTCGAGAAAACGCCATGCATTCTCGCATTATTGAAACATAAGTAACCACTCAGTAATTAATCCAGATTTCTCCCATCCCAGGGATTGAACCACGGCACTGCGCCTCACGGCACTGCGCCTCACGGCACTACGCCGTGATGCGCCTCACGGCACTGCGCCTCACGGCACTGCGCCTCGCGCATAATCCAACCCCAAAGCTCGTTAAATGCCCTGAATCCAAGGACGAAAGGGAGTAAAGTGTAAAGCTGTCTTAGACCCAGACGTGGGTGATAAAATCGCCATATTAAACCATATATTTGCCTTTATGTCAACCTTTTGTGTCGGGCCTATGAAGACTTTACCATCTCGCCACAATAAAGTGTGCTAAGGCTCTTGGCATTCTTCTCATACCGTGGTCATCCTAGGCAGTGTGTGCGCGAAAAATCGTCCGCTAATAAGGGGCTGACAAAGGGTGGCACGGAGATTCCACAATAATCAGACACGAAAAATCATGGCATCATTGGCATGTGTTTGTGTAGCTGAGCGTTGTTATTACAAGGAGTAAAAGTGTGGAGAGTTACTATACTGTTATTTAGAGATTAAACGATGTTTCGATTTTTCTTATCTTCACGGATAAATGTTCATCATCTGAATTTGGCAGTCTCTCTGTTGAACCAGGACCGTGAATGACGCACATCGCATTACGTTGCAAACAGACTAGATATTAGATTCCATGTGTGATAATCTTTCATAGTGTTTGAGCACGTGTGTTGTCTTTTTCTTTTTGAACACGACATACGCTTGTGTAAAGTATAGAGGTGTGACATGCAACTTACTCACCGAGTAGCAAAACATTTGTAAGACGTTTCAAGCTTTAGATGAATGCTCAGAGAGCTTCTGCTCCGTCTCTGCTTGCGACCTTTTTGATATTCTTGTGAAGATGTTGTCTCACTGTACCATGTCGCAAAGCATCAAAACCAAGTCTATGCACTATAATAATTTCTGTACTCGATGTAAAGAAAATTATGATCACTGGATTTCACGAACCCGAAATAACTGATTCTTGAACGCCATTTCCATGACTTTTCAGTAGCATTCTTGTTGGCCTTCGAGTCACTTGAGCAAGGGTGGATTCTCTGAAGAACAGACAGAAACGTCACCGCTTGGCCTGCGTGGTTAGCTCAGCACACAATTCCTGTAGAACACATAGTTGAAGTAAGCAGGCCTCTGGCCGCAACGTCCATTTGTGAGAGCAATCGTCCTTCCAGTGTCTTCTCACCGAACACGGAGTCCTCAACCCACAGAAGGTTTTGTCAACGCTTGATTGAACATCTGCTCGAGCTCTGTCTGGGCAAGGGATACATTTACTTCTGCTCCTGCCACCTCCCCATTTGTTGCGTTGTGTTCTCAAGATGCTATTATCCGCGACGGCGTGAGGTATTGGCTTGGATAAGGCAGGAGGACATGTTTCTGTTGTGAAGATGACACTTATTTCACCGGGAAAGAGAACGCGGGTTGACACTTACAGGAGACACGGTGGTCGTGCCTGTCTTCTTTTCGCTCGACCGATTGTGCTCTGTTTATCTTGCTGAGTGGTGTCTGTGACAATTTAGAGTGTACAGTCTTCAAGAGATTTCGGAAAGTGTTATTACCTGTCGAGAAGTAACAACAAAGCACATTATTTACCCTGTCCCTATTTTTTACATCACCAGATAACAGAGGGGCTGTAGGACACATAGCAGTCCTTCCTCGTTCAGGACTACACCTTTCTTGTAAATGGGTGTCAGGCAAAGTTGGGAGTAAAGCCACACATCGTGAAATTCGAGCACGAACAAGCCTTGCATAAAACTATATTAAAACCATGTCCAGCAATTCTGTCTTTACAGACATCTGCGATATGGAATGAAAAGAGGAGGTGTAGTCGAAGAAGTGAGTTGCTACTTCTTAGTCGTCTTGTTCTTCTCCTCCTCGTCTACCCCCTCGTCCTCGTCCTCGTCCTGCTTCTTCTCGTCCTGCTCCTCCTCCTCCTTCTCGTCCTGCTCCTCCTCGTGGACCTCCTCCTCGTCCTGCTCCTCCTCGTTGTCCTCCTCCTCGTTGTCCTTCTCCTTGTTATCCTTTTCCTCGTCGTCCTCCTCCTCGTCGTCCTCCTCCTCGACGTCGTCGTCCTCCTCGACGTCGTCGTCGTCGTCGTCCCCCTCCTCCTCTCCATCCCCCCCCTCTCCCTCCTCTTCCTACTCCTCCTCCTGCTACTTGTGCTGCAGCTGCTTCTGTTGCTGCTGCTGGTGCTGGTGGCAGTAATAGTGATGCTCGTAGTTATGATGGTGGTGTCAGGAACAGGATAAAGACGTAGGACAGAAGAACACGTGCATACATTTCAAGACCAGCATTTAGAGTGACTGCATGAGGGAGGAAAAAAGCAAACTCTAGGTCGACCGGGAAGACCAAGATGAGGAAACTCCTCTCTCTCTCTCTCTCTCTCTCTCTCTCTCTCTCTCTCTCTCTCTCTCTCTCTCTCTCTCTCTCTCTTTCCCCACATGATAAACTCCCTTTTCCTGTCTCTCTTTTTTATATTCCTTGCAAGCATCAGGAGCGGGTGACGTTTCTATCGGATCCCTCCATGTCCTCATCCCTGTCAAACAGCGTTCCTGATTGCCTGGCCCTGCACAGGGAAGCGAGACATTCCTTTGGCAGGAAGTGGGTGGTCCAATGGCTCTCTCACAGCTTCCGTCCCCTCGCCCTCTCTCCTCCATTGTGACAGCCTCGTGGGAGTTCCGCGAGGATTAGTGAGAGGAAAAGGAAGGAAGAGACAGAGAGGAGGGAAAGAAGAGGAAGTGAAAGAAGAGGAATGATGGGTATTGTGGGTGGAAGGAGAGAGAGAGAGAGAGAGAGAGAGAGACAGAGACAGAGACAGACAGACAGACAGACAGACAGACAGACAGACAGACAGACAGACAAACAGACTGCCTAACCGACTGACTGACTGACTGACAAGCAGAGTTGCACACAAGCAAGGAGAACGGATTAGCTGACGAATGGCCTTACAGTGTGAAGGAGAAATTGGACAAAGGATAACAATGAAATAACGAATACACTCAGTTCAAACAGTGGGGAAACTGAGATATTTGAAAAGAAACAAGCTGTAGAAGAGAAAGTGAAAGTCATGCGACAGTTCAAAGGAAGAGATGCTCATGGAATGTTAGCATTACATCTATGTGAAATGAAAGGAAACACGTGAACTCTCTCATCCATTTAGATTGGTCCCAAGCCTTCCCAGTGGAAAGGCGCACACAAGAACTGCTGCACAACTGCCTCAATTACAAAGCAGACGGAAAGACAGCAACAGCAATCCAGAGAGACTAAATTCTGAGACAGAAAGTTCAAAGTAGCGGCTGATACGCATTGAGAGAGAACTAATCCCTGACGCCCTTCAATCAATGCTGTCCAGGTC
>JAWQFJ010003390.1:55000-57500 GCA_034096865.1 Theodoxus fluviatilis | reverse complement strand
ACCACAACCACTATTACCACAACCATTATCACCACAACCACTACCACCACTACCACCACCAATACCACCACCACCAATATCACTACCACTACACCACCACTACCACTACCACCACTACCACTACCGCCACTATCACCACCACCACTATCAATACTACCACCACCACCACTATTACTACCACCACCACCACTACCACCACCACAACCACTACCACCAATACCACCACCACCACTATCACTACCACCACCACCACTACCACCACCACCACTATCACTACCACCACCACCACTACCACCACCACCACTACCACCACCACAACCACCGCCACCAATACCACCACCACCACTACCACCACAACCACTACCACCACAACCACTACCACCACAACCATTATCACCACAACCACTACCACCACAACCACTACCACTACTACCACCACCACCACCACTATCCCCACCACTACTACCACCACCACTACCACTACCACCCCCACTACCACCAACACCACCACTACCACCACCTCCTCCACTATCACTACCACCACAACCACTACCACCACTAATACTACCACCACCACCACCACCACTACCACCACCACAACTACCACCACCACAACCACCACCACTACCACTACCACTACTACCATGACCACTACCACCACCACTACCACTACCACTACCACCACCACCACCACCACTTCCACTACCACTACCACTACCACTACCACTACCACTACCACTACCACCACCACTACCACTACCACCACCACCCATTCCTCCATCATCATCATCATCATCATCATCATCATCATCATCATCATCATCATCATCAACAACAACATCATCATCATCATCGTTGTCGTCGTCGTCGTCGTCGTCGTCGACATCACGGTCATCGACTTCATCACTGTCGTCGTCGTCATCATCATTGTCATCGTCGTCGTCGTTATCATCATCATCATCAAGGTCATTGTCATTATCGTCATCGTCGTCGCAGTCGTCGTCGTCGTCATCGCTATCATCATCATTATCATCATCATCATCATCATCATCATCATCATCGAAGCAAACGAGAGAGATCACGGTTATTTCATCAGAGGCGCTCATTTCAGCATCCAATGACGTTCTCCATCTTCCCCGGGCGGAAGCTCCGTCGTCTCTGAAGACATGTTTTAACTGAGCAACGCTTACGCCTACTTCGCCGTAGTAGCAATCTTATCTGACCAATCAGGACGTAGTAGCAATCTTATCTGACCAATCAGGACGTAGTAGCAATCTTATCTGACCAATCAGGACGTAGTAGCAATCTTATCTGACCAATCAGGACGTAGTAGCAATCTTATCTGACCAATCAGGACGTAGTAGCAATCTTATCTGACCAATCAGGACGTAGTAGCAATCTTATCTGACCAATCAGGACGTAGTAGCAATCTTATCTGACCAATCAGGACGTAGTAGCAATCTTATCTGACCAATCAGGACGTAGTAGCAATCTTATCTGACCAATCAGGACGTAGTAGCAATCTTATCTGACCAATCAGGACGTAGTAGCAATCTTATCTGACCAATCAGGACGTAGTAGCAATCTTATCTGACCAATCAGGACGTAGTAGCAATCTTATCTGACCAATCAGGACGTAGTAGCAATCTTATCTGACCAATCAGGACGTAGTAGCAATCTTATCTGACCAATCAGGACGCAACTTCCATCTCGCACTGCGTCCTGATTGGTTAAATAAGATTGCTACTGTGGCGAAGTAGGTGTAAGCGGTTCTCAGTTAAAACAGGCCTTGAGAGCCAATATTCACGGGGAAAACAAACGATTGCCGCACATAACTTTCATCGGAGTTTCCTCCATTTTCCGCTGCTGTGAGAGAGAAGACGACAAGGAATTCCAACGTCGGGAGCTAAGTGGGAAATATTTTCTCCGTGACACAGACGCAGTGCCGCGAGACACTTGCAGACATGTTTGCGTGGCACTGGAGCTTCAGGCATGCGCGAAAGTCTCCATGGAAAGGAGAGAGTGCGCTCATTGGCATCGCGGCTCTCGCTTTTAAAGGCGTCTCGATGTGTAACTTTGCACGAGCATAGAGAACGCTTAAACCACAAGGCCGCATATCTTGTTATCAGTATTTCAAGGAAGTTAGTTTAACCTTCAGAAAGGATGTCCAACTCGCACAGCGTGAAAGAGCTTTTTTGCAGGGCTAAAAACTCTTTGCGTAGTAAGGCTCAAAAACAAAGAGAAACTTACAATTGAGCCATGAGATGCACATTATCGTCAGTCAACGTAACCCACCTAGCTGTGCAGGTAAAACTACCACTCATGATCATGTCGTAAAAGCTATTATTGCCTCTGCTGCTGTTGTTGTTGTTGTTGCTGCTGCTGCTGTTGCTGCTATCATCATCGCGCGTCGTATGGTTACGTTTGTCTCGGGGAATGGTATTTCTGAGATCAGCACAAGTCTTTTATTGTGGGAATCAAGTCCTGACTTTGTCAGTCT
>JAWQFJ010003390.1:37500-50000 GCA_034096865.1 Theodoxus fluviatilis | reverse complement strand
CAATGCCCCCTCCCACTTGAAACCCCCTTACCCCCCAAATCGCTCCTACTTTCCCGCCATGGCAGAGCACGTACAACTGGGTTCTCCGAGTAGCAGATATATGCAGGCACTTACCTACTTAGAAGCATCAGTGCGAACAGATGCAATGAAAGAGTTATTGGGGAGAGGGAGGGAAAAAGAGCAAAAATAAGCTCACGATGAGGAACATGCTGAGAACGAGTTTTGGGATGTTAGGCAGGGAAACGTTTCGTCATAAGTGGTGCTGAACGGGATCACGTGCCAATCGAGTAATTTGGGTAATTTATTAATTGAATGCTTGCGCTTGATGGGTTTTCATCGTCTTCATGTTTGAGTGCGAATTCCTTTCTAAGAGGCACGTGCAATGTGAGGCTACGGTCCATTATCACGGTGGGAGAAAGCGGCAAACTTGGAGCTTCTCTTCACCCTTTCTGGTGCCAGTGCCAAAGTTTCAAGTGTCTCCATTGGTTGCAGGCCAATGCACTCACATTTAAAGCCTCTATATTTGCATGATTAGATTCTTGGCCGACTGCACTCACGACAGGTAATACAGGCATATGCTGCACGTTACTACACACAAACACGCACGCACTCTCGCACGTACACGCGCGCGCGCACACACACACACACACACACACGCACGCACACACAAGGGGGTGGGGTGCGGTGGGGTGGGAATTTCACGCCAGAAGTCTGCAGTAATAATGACAGTAACAATAAAGTCCCTCTGTTTTCATACACCATAGCGCTATTTTTTTAATAATGTGTGTATGTGTGTGTGATGTGTGTGTGTGTGTGTGTGTGTGTGTGTGTGTGTGTGTGTGTGTGTGTGTGTGTCGGTGTGTGTGTCGGTGTGTGTGTGTCTGTGTATCTGTGTGAAAGTAAAATGGTAATCGTATCAGATGATGAAATCATATGAGAAAGTGAAATGGTAATCATACCCAGCTATGGGTAAATAGTACCACTGCCTTGTGGGTGCCTTCAGGAGAAGGAAAGGCTATGGGAGTAAACCCAGACAGAAAATCCGGAGTGGAGCCCCTCAAGGCGCCTACACACGTACGTGTTTCAAGCCGATTTTGCTCCCGATCCGGTCTGACCGTGCGTGTAAAAATCGGGTTGAGAGCAACACGCAACGATTTTGCGAATAGTCGCGAGAACGCGACAACGAGGCTCCGCGCCTCGTTCTCGCGCCTAAGCCATGGCAACAGATGCTTCGTCGTGTAGATCTATATATATGCGTCGACCTGCATTTCCAATTTTAAAACGTAGAAGCTTTCACGACATATTGATGCATTCAACATACATCTTTGATAAATTAATGCTGTTCATGGCTTACATTTTCTTTGGATGGGTTTCTAGTATTCCCAAATACAGCGTTTTCTGTGCGAACACTCAACGATAACAGTCGAGCCGCGGACAGATACTTTGTCATGTAGATCTATATGGGTCGACCTGCATTTCCAATTTTAAAACATAGGAGCTTTCACAACTTATTGATGCATTCAACATACATCTTTGATAAATTAATGCTGTTCATGGCTTACATTTTCTTTGGATGGGTTTCTAGTATCCCCAAATACAGCGTTTTCTGTGCGAAGCGTAGACAGGTACGCCATTGAATTTTGCAACTTGTCGCCAGAACGCGACAACAAGGCTCCGCGCCTCGTTCTCGCGTCGCCCGGCATAGGAATCGGTCAGGACCGGGTCGGGGAATAGAGCCTGCCCTACTGACAAGAATCGGGCCGGATTGTATGCAAATGAATCAACCGTTCCGATTCTTGACCGGATTGGCAGCAAAATCGGGGGACAACCGGTACATGTGTAGGCGCCTTAAGACGGATGGACCGACAGCTGCCATCCTATGGGCAACTTCTGCAGCCAAATCAATGCCAGACATCGTGCTTCCAAACCTCTGGACACCATTGCCAAGGCCGAGAGAGTGGGAATACCCCTGTGCAAGGATTCGTCCCCTGAAAATTGTTCCTGCACAGATCCGGCTTGCACCTCCAGACTGGGGTTGTGGGGCCACATGCGAACTCACAAATAAATTGCTGTACCGGAGCGCCTTCTTCAGACACGAAACGGGCCAACAAGCAAGCAAGCGTGTGCATGCGTGCGTGCCTCTGTGCGAGTGTGTGTGTGTGCGTGCGTGCGTGCGTACGTGCGTGCGTACGTGTGTGTGTGTGTGTGTGAAAGTGAAAATGGTAATCGTATCAGAACAAAATGTTTTGCAAGTTTTCTAAAACTGAAGAAAAGTTTATGTGGCCTACTGTATAAAGGGACCATTCATAAAAGACATACAATTCATCTTCGACCCTTGATAAATCCCATGGAACTTTATTATGTCATTCAGATTGTCAGCCTCTGAAGGCTTGGTTGAGGAGATCACACTCTAGATGAGAGGCGGCAGCTGACCAGACGTCTTGGAGTGGCAGGAGAAATCTCGCTATCTTTGAGTCTGCTCCCTGAGGTCCAGTTCTCATTTCCATGGCAGGCTTCCACATATGCGCTCCAAGACTGTCCACGTCTGAGCCCCTCTGGGATAGAGAGCCGGCCAGCTACACTTGAACATCAAAGGAAGACACTTCGAGGGCAGTAAGCAGGAATTTGCAAGCCTGTCACCATGTGCATTTCCATGGACCTTTCTGTTTAGGGCTCCTCTGTACACGAACCGTCACAGGAGCAACAGCACTGCTGCTGGAGATGATCTTCAGTTCCTTCAACAGAATTTTCACCTCATCCCTCGATCTACAGCGCAGTCCTGTTGTGGGTCCCAGCTGTAACAGTTTCTCACTGTAGTCTTTCTCCAGGAATGCATTTGACACGTGATGGTTTCATCAAGGATGGTTCTGGATACATTTCCCAGGAAAGAGCCGAAACTCTGTTAGAGGCCGATACAAAATATCGGGGTGTCAAGCAGGGACCGATCTCATGACTTACGGATCACAGTAAGAATGCTCTGACACTTTCACATGTTCATTGGAAATGGGCGTATCTAGAGCTGTAGTTTCTTTGGCTAGACTTACTCTCCCCTTCGTGAGACCGTATGAGATCCTTCATTTAAATCAAATTGTGTGTGAGAAGCCTTTTTTTATAATCATATGGCCACATAAAAAATGGGTTTTATGCACAGACATTTACATCTCAAGTGTGTTGTCACCTGGTGAAGATGTATTTGCCATGAGGCCATTTTACTATCTAGCAGCATTCTGGAAAAAAATCAACATAAAGTTTCACCTGAAACCCTCGTTCTCAAAAATGTTTTGCATTTTCCCCCTCCAAATAATGACTGTATTTCGTCGAGAAAAACCATTTTCGCTCCTTGGGACCTTCTTCCTACCTTCCATCGTCACAGCTTTTCGGTCAGGCAAGGCCTCTCACCAGAAATACAGCCACATCAGCCACCGAGGGAGGTATGAAAAGAAGATATTTCTGAGGGCCGAGGAAGATCATTAGGCTCAGCAGGAACAAGAACGGAGGAGAGGGGCCTCTTTGATGTGGCTGGGCTCCGTGTAAGTGGAGACGAGGACCTGGGAAGAAGTTCCTTCTTCAAAGACTTGGGTCCCCTTCAGCAACAGGAGAAGAAGCCGTGGAAGTAGATCTACAGAAGGCTTGGAGATCTTCACGATCGTCTCCTCGCCTCCAACATGTCTGTAGAGGAGGCTAAAGTCTTTGCCACGTTGATGAGGTTGTGTCCTTGTCGTCGGCTGGCAAAGTTAAAGGGTGTCTGGTGCAAGGTGAGATGGGCCTTACCGTTAGAGTCATACTCCAGATGGGGGTAAAACAAGACTTCATTGCCTCGGGGCTTTCGAGATGTTCCATATACATCGTTGTTTTGTGTTTGTTTTTGTTGTTGTTGGGTTTTGTGTTTGGTGGGGGGTTGGGGGGGAGGGGGGTTGGGGGGGGGGGGGTGGGGGGGGGAGGGGGGGTTGGGGGGGGGGGCAAAAATAAAGTGAGAATACATAGGATATTTTGATTAGGTGAGTAAATTTGTGTGAGTGAGTGTGTGTGTGTCTGTGTGTGTGTGTGTGCGTGCGTGCGTGCGTGCGTGTGTGTGTGTGTGCGTGCGTGTGTGTGTGTGTGTGTGTTTTCGCGCGCCTGTGTGTTCATGTGTATGCTCGCCAGGGTATGTGTACATGTGACTGTATTCACCGAAGTATGCAAGTGTGAGTATTCATATGTTCGTGCTGCTTTGTCTCGGTGCGTTTTACTGCGTCTTCGTGCGTTTTTCAGTACATCTGGACGATGTGTCTGTCTGCCTGCCTGCATGTCTGCTTCCCTGCCTATCTGCCTTTCTGTCTGCCCATCTAACTTCCTCTCTCGTCCATCTACCAGAATATTTTCATATACGCAAAGTGTGCCGTTCTAATGTAGAACAACTTACAACACAAAACAGCATTACTACAGACGGATGAAGCCGATCTCCTTGCCTTGCCTCTGACAGTTTTCTCATCGGCTCTTCACGAGCTTTGCTGACAAGTCTGAGTTGTTTATCTCCTCCAGAATGCTCAGCCTTCATCATCTCCCCTCCTCCACCACTCTTGCCCTGCCTTTCAACCTCCAAGACTGCAGTCTGCATGGCCCTGTCCAATCAACACCGAAGGCCTTCCTTCAGGCAGACCGTGACGATGAAGAGGCCACTCAAACGCAACGTTCTCGTCCCAACGCAGACACAAGTCTTCAGATGTTTCTCCTCAGGAAGCTGTTCATCTGTATCAAAGGCGTCCTCTACCATCAGTTCTCCAGTGCTGCCTTCTACTTTATCCTCCTAATGGTTATGAGTTAGAAGAGAGTTTGACACTAGGAAGCTATGTTCATTCTGCAATTTGATAGGTTTAAAATTAAGATAATACTGTCTGTGTAAGGACCCGAAATCTAAGTTGCAGTCTACATTGAAAAAAACTATGCGTCTGATATTTAATGTCATTCCTTTTTTTTACTCGAGCTTTGTGAGGTGATTCACTTCCAGAAGTATAGGCTTTTTACTTCCGTTTTCTGACCGCATCTATGTATGATGATAGTAACGTAACTCCTAGAGTTGTGAATCCACTTCCATTTTGCGCTAAGATCCTTTCCTGTTTTCGTTCAAAAAAAGTGTGCAGTTTTTGTTGCTCAGGAGATGAAATCGTCTATTTCAGGAGTCAGACTCCAAATGACAAGCTCTCGTTCACAACTTCATTTCCTACGCAATGTCAAGAACTCTCGCAGACAGGAAGTCAATGCAGAATCTGCAGCTGCACGCATGCGTCAAACCCTTCCGGTCCCTAACATGTTTTCTGGGCGGGTTTGCTCCTAATTACACGTGGCATTATAAACCCCTCACTCTTGGGAATATTTCTTCCATCATCATTAGCGTCTGCCTGCCACACAGGCTATCGTTCTAAACGACGCCACGTGGTGTGAGCAGTTAATCAATATTAAAGACATGACGAGAAAAACAATCATGCTCCGGCAGGAGAATTTTCGGGAAGATTCCCTTGAATCCAGAAACTTATTACGGGCAGAAAGCAAAAACAAAGCGGAAGGGATGGAGAGGGGGGGGGGGGGGGGGGAGAACACACATTCAAACTGGAGAAGTGAAAGACAGTAAAAGAGTTCATTTTTCGCTTGTGGAAACTCTAAAAAGGAAGCAGTAAAAATGTCTGAAGCTGTTACTTAGCGAGCAACACGTGGTTCGAATTACTCAGCAGGGTTCGGATTCTCTCAGATGCGGCTCTTCACGAAATGTGATGGCTGGCATTAAGGAAAGACACCAGACTCTCTCCCCTCCAAGACTTGGGTGTCTCAGGGAACGCGTGTGCTGCAGAAGTGGCACCAGCTCCCTCTCTCCACACCGGGGCTGGTTTCAGCTTTCAGATTCTGGTGCCGCTGCCCTAACCTTGGGCGACGTGGACTTGGGGGAAGTCTGTTTTTTTACGAGCCTGACAATTATCCACTTCCGCAGTGTGGGTAGTGGCGTGGGTGTTGGCGTAACGTCGTCAATTCTACTCAATTCCTTTCTCCAGTCCTCTCCTCTTTCCCCACCCTCTTTCATTCTACCACCCCCATCCTCTACCCTCCGGTTCCCACCACCCACCCACCCCAAGTGATCCCAGCTGCATGAAGTCTGTTGATGTGATGGTTGTCATGATTCTGCATCTGAGGTCAACCAGGATCTCTAGTGGGATTCGGGCCTTCCTGTAGTCATTCTTGCAAACACACTATAGATGAAGTTACTATATGTAGGAATGTGTTTATGTGAGTGTGCGCGCGTTCCTGCATGAGTGTGTGTGTGCGTGCGTGTGTGTGTGTGCGTGCGTGCGTGTGCGTGCGTTTGTGTATGTGTGAGTGTGTGTGTGAGTGTGCGTGCGTGCGTGCGTGCGTGCGTGCGTGCGTGCGTGCGTGCGTGTGTGTGTGTGTGTGCACAACAGACGAAATTATATTCATCGAATTCAGGAATGAATTCTTTTTTTTCATGATTAACGTATTTTGATTTAAAAACCATAGCGTCAGAGTCAACGATTCTCGAAAACACAGTTTGCCAGT
Organism: Theodoxus fluviatilis; assembly: GCA_034096865.1. Lineage (NCBI taxonomy): Eukaryota > Metazoa > Mollusca > Gastropoda > Cycloneritida > Neritidae > Theodoxus > Theodoxus fluviatilis. The sequence goes on along the minus strand of JAWQFJ010003390.1, from coordinate 43,457 downwards.
ACATTTCACAGCTAATGTTATGTACATTCGACGTAGGCAGCTGATAGAACCAAAGGCGTATATGTAACATTATATTCAGCGTTAGGGGCCGCGTGTTTGCAAATTAGTTGTTGCGCCGCGGGCCCATCAGCTGACCAAATATGCGGCTATTCGAACACAAGACACCTTCTATTGGTTGCTAAGGTTGTTCCTAGTGTAAACGTTGTGGGAAAATGCATGTTTCCTTCGGGGGAAATCCATTTTGTCCACGGCTCTTTTTTCCGCGACCAAGGGAGACTCCATTCCGCATTCACACTTGTGCATTTCCGCTTTTATTCAACAAAAGCTCAACCAACGTGTTCTTTCGCCGCTCTGCTCATACATATTTCTCTATTTGCTTTTGTTATTGCACTGTCGTGCACATTTACATAGAGTTCATAGAACCTCCCTTTCCTGGTCAAATAACCTTGTTTTCATTCTCGAAATCCACTCCCACATGTTTATAGCTTCGTCCCGCATTCACTTTGTACGTTTCTTGTAACCTTGCCGTCATATTCACACAGGTTCGCTTCCCGCACTGTGTCTGGAGTCGCTTTGCACGTGAGTTGTCTTGCATTCTAACTCTCGCCTGGAATCATTCTAGTTCACTAGAGACTTCGCCTACCGGCGAAAGTGTCTCTAGTCCAGTTGACATCACGTGATGGAAGTATGCAAATGTAGGTCACACGAGAGGCTTGTGGGATAGGCAATGTGCTCTCTGACATACGCCGAGTAGTTCTAAGACTATTTCGCACAACACTCTTAACTTACTCTTGTTGAGCCAATAATCAAGCATTTATTCGATAAAATAAAATGTTTGTGTTGAATGGAAACAAGTTTTCACATCTGAATGATTTCTGTAAAAAGTTGACCAAAAAATAGTATCAGAACGAACTATTTTTGGCTCAAGGCTGTAATGCGAAGGGTCACGCCTATTACGCATTCATTGCGAACTGCGCCAGTCACTACTGACTCGGGTTCACAGAATGGCATGGTATCACACGCACGTCCACACACCTAGACCTGGGCATGTATGGACACACTGTACTTACACCTGCGAACCCACTCTCAGATAGCAAGTCATTTCATATTAAATGACTCGTTTATTTGAAACTAACAGTGCCTTGGCGTGACATTTTCTCAATTTCGCTCTCAAACATTTACCGCTGACTTTTACAAGTGCATGTTTTTGTTTGCTTGTTTTCCGTTTTCAATTCAAGTTTGAAAAGCATTTTTTTCATATGATGCAGCCTCTCTCTACAATTTGCGCCCTCTTGATTATATATTTGCGAAACATTGTTTTTTAATTACGCAGCTTCGCTTTGAGGATGAATACATTTGCTACGTAGATTTACTCAGCCCTTCACTGCGTTCCGTTGCACTCTGCTTCATCTCTGCTACGATGTAGCAGGCTCAGGAGTTTTGATTGGTCGGTTTCTTTAATTACTTAAAAAGCACATTACCATTAAAAGTAGAGGGTTTTGGAGGCCCTCTTTGGAGACACGAATCCTCAAAATGATTTCTTATTCAATTATATCCCTCTTGATCGAATAGACAACTTCATAAAAGCATTAGGGTCGAAAATCCATTAAGAACAAAAAGGAGATAACCATCACGAGTCATTGAGGAAGGTCAAGGGAATCCCAAAATGTGTGTCGTCTGCTACTTTGTTACACGCTTGGGTATAAATGCCAACGTTTACAATAGATATCAAACAAGACTTACAGTCCACTCTGCCACGGTGATGAGAGCACGAAAACATTCATTTCTTCAAAATTGGAAAGCAATTGACACGTTTGCCACTTCCATGGTATGTAAACTCCATCGTTCGAAGCATGTTTACCGAGCAAGTCCGTGGAGTGACTTCCAATTAGTTCTGTTCAGTATGAGCCAATCAAAATGCGGATACGGGTTCTGTAGTTTCATCGTTGCCAGGCACAGCAAGTGGCGCACTCTAGTGTGAAGCAGTTAGAGCGCCTTTTGAGATGCTCTAGCTGCTGCGCGACATTGACAGGAAGTTGACCTCTGCCACTGGATGAAACGTCACCAAAGATTGTGTATGAATGCTTTTCGACCCTAATGCTTTTATTAAGTGGTTTCTTCGATCAAGAGGGATACATTTGAGTGTGAAATAATTTAGGAAATTCGTGTATTCAAAGAGGGCCTCCGAAACTCTATACTTTTGATGATAATGTGCTTTTAAAGTTATTAAATAAAACCAACCAATCAAAACTCTTGAGGCTGCTATATCGTAGCAGAGATGAAGCAGAGTGCAACGGAACGCAGGGTTTATATGGTATCAGTCAAGGGGAGTTAACTCTAAAACTTAAAAGAACTCTGACGAAACATTGAAGAAGAAAATGACGGGAATGTGGAAAGCAGATGGGCGGTCTGGAATTATACATGTAAGGCCGTAATTATGCAGCATAACTACTTTATGTTTTCAGCCTGCTCTCAAATGAACAAAGCGTTGAATTTACAATTACGGAACCTCGCATTGCAGTACGCATCATTGCTTTGTTATTCATGTGGCCTGGCTTTTCATGTATTCACACCCTCATTGTCGTCGTCCCGCGATTCCATTCCCGTAGATTTGTCTTCTTGATCGTAAGGTATTCTTCCTTCAAGAAAACGTTCGGAGTAAAACGTTATCTCCATTCTGTGGCCATTAAAAGCTTCAGAGACGTTCTCATTCGTTTCAGATCCGGAAAGAATAAATTAGGAAGCAACCAACGATACGAACAAGTTGAAAGAAAGAGATCGAACATGTCCATTTTGTAGTTCTGTTCCATTGTAAGGAATATGATGCGTTTCGGGGAAAATATATCGGTTCGTGCCTACATGTCAAAGTGATGAGAAATTGCAACATGTAACTCAAATGTCGCAATGTCACTATGACAAGCAATGTCACAATGATCATCCATTATGCCTTCAAACTACGGGAACTGAAATTAGTTAAGTGATGCTAGTAGACTAAGTAATGACCCAGCTTACTGCTTGTGTCGAGCATACTAGTCCCATTCGAAACACGTCATTTGTCAAATGTACTGTCCTTGAGTATAGGGAAATTGTATATATATATATATATATATATATATATATATATATATATATATATATATATATATATATATATATATATACATATATATCTGTACGCCGTCGAAACTCCCCGAACCACGTTGGATTATTGATTGTATAGGCTGTCGACCTTACAATAAATCAGTTCAGTTCCAGTTCAGTTTAGTCTTCGTGATCGCTCACACTCAACATCCAACACCGCTACCAAACAATTACTCTGCATCACTCAACACTGTTTTCGCGCGCTCAGCATGAGGCGCACGAGTTTGTCCGCGCGTCAAGCAGTGGCATTTCCCTCGCGAACGTCACGGTTTGTGCCTGACATCCCCAGGGGGCAGTTTCTGTCTAGCGGAGCGGTCAACCATGGTTAAGGCTCTGGAACTGGCAATACATCAATCCATTGTTTTCCCTTCCACCGGTGCCTCTGTGTCACTGAGAGGTCACGATCGGCGGTAATGGCCGCCGGTGCTGATAAACTCTTGACCGGAATTCCTCTGAGGGTGTCCAAAATGGCCGTTTAACGGTTAGTGCAGAATCACGCCTTGTAGACAAGCAATTTATCTCTGACAGTGCTGTGGGAGTCAAGAAGAGTCTCGACGGTCTTAGAAACTGTGTCCACTGCTTGTCTCTATGTCCTTTGAAGACGAATGCGCCTTTCACACTATTCAACCGTGGCCAGATTTTGGTCGCTGTTTAGCAACAGTGGACATACCAGAGATACGGCAGGTGTTCATCGGATAGCAATATTGACAAAACACCTGTTGCCTGTTGAAACGAAAGAAATTATCATTTGTATTGGAGAGTACTATACCATATACCATTTGCCTAAGTGTTATGGACATTCTGGAGAATGTGCATTTTGAAAATGAACGCTATGAACAGACTTTCTTTCCTTACTGGAAAAAAGTGAATAAAATTTGTGAAAAATGGCGTATGCAAGTCTTATTTGTTGTCATAATGACTTTATTGCTACCGCCTTCTTTGCTAATTTTTCATCACACACGCACTCTTAGATTTGTGTGTCGCAACCGACACTTGCTCACTACGTATCCACAACATCCTGACCGACCTTGTCTGACACTACAACACGAGGACTCTTTCTGTGAGACCTTAAAGCAAGACAGGAATGCCACAGATTTTCTCTCGCTGCAAGACATATCCACCGTGGCGTGTGTCTGTGACTCATACGTCCAAACTTCTCTACTCTTGTAGTTAGTGTCCCCCTGATCGGGCTGCAAGATTTCTTGCTTCCTGGCAACACGGAAGTGTGGAAAGCATTGGTATCCATGGCAACCGAGCAGGTCTGGAACACTGAGCTGTTGTATTATACATGCATAGCTCAGTGGTCTGGAGCAGCGCATATTCATAGTTCAGTCACTTGAGAGATGACGTTTAGCAGCCACGGCACCTCTCTTCATTCCAGACGAAACTAGGAGATCCTCTGTAACGTGTGTATAATTCTGGATAGTGTGTCAGCGTCCTTAGACAGGTTGAGGAACGGAATAGTTCCTGTGGTTTTTACTTGTACATATGAACTAAATAAAAAATAAGTTACGACGATTAATGTTCCGTATTTCTTGTTATGAAGCAAGTCATCAGCCCGATGAACAGGCCTCTGAAGAGGCCTCAAACGTCGACAACGTCAAGTCAAAACAGAAATTCTCCGTTTGGTCCCTGTGTAAGAGTGTTGTGTGAGAGTAAAACTTAGCTTTTACTGGCACTGTAATCAACGATGCCATTCCATGGGTGTCTTTTCCTCACTACCATTGTAATATTGTATCTGTTCACGTTGATATAAGAGATTCTTAATCATCTTCTCCTAGCTCATTCATTCTCGAATACATCATTCCACATTTAATCCTATGGTGTTTAGGAAAACTTCAGTTTTACACATACGTTTTCCAGTAGTCGTCCAACACTTTCGTGAGAATTATTATGAGGCCGGAAAGTGCTTCACAAGGCGCCTCTTTTATGTTTTGTATTTTGTTTATTGCCTGCTACTTAATTAATTGTATTGTATTTAATTTTTCTTTTATTTCAACTGTACAGTGTGCGAGTGTTAGAATGCTTTGTATGAGTGTAGACTTTCTCATTGTAAACGCCATGAGCTTGCCTATTAGGGAAGGTATGTGCATAGAAATAGTCTGTATTATTATTATTATTATTATTATTATTATTATTATTATTATTATTATTATTATTAAGACATTTACGATTCTGGACATTCATTTAGCTCATACAGCAGAGAACAAATTCACAATATTCTGAAGCCGACGTCCCCTCTGTCTTGTCCACGCAAGAAACATCTTTCATCCAAATTCACCTGCCCTCTTCAATCAGCAGGCTGAAGACGTGGATGTTCTTGGCCCAGACGATCTAAATTGCAGTCGGTCAATCCAGTCCACGCCCGAAATTCTTCGCAGTCTCTCTACGACGTCTGCTGGTCGCGAGCCAAGGCTGGAGGCAAAACGCGAACGTCTGCAGAGTGGATTCCGTGTGGGCCTGACAGTTCTCCTTTCCCCCTCAGGCAGCGGATATTGCGGTTTTATAGTGAGCTCACCTGCTTCTCGTTACGTCCGCCAGTTGCTGACGAATCCAGTTTTTTTGGAGCAGGAAAAGTAGGCAGGCGGCAATTCACAAGCATCGACATCGTTCTCCTCCTTTGGTGTGAAATGGCGTGGCAAATTTTCACTGAAATAATTGAGCAAATGGCGTGGCAAATTTTCACCGATATAATTTTGCAGATGGCGTGGCAAATTTTTACTGAAATACTTTTGCAAGAAATTGTGAAAAAATGAAATGAGGCTTAAAGACGAAATGGCTATGAAGTGAGTTAACGGCTCTGATTTGGATATTTT
>JAWQFJ010003390.1:5000-27500 GCA_034096865.1 Theodoxus fluviatilis | reverse complement strand
GATTCAGGCGCTCTTTTATTCCTGAAGCCATCAGAATTTTCAACAAGAGACAACAGACTTTTTTTCTTCAGATTTATGTTTACTTGGTAAATGTTTTACCTCATTTGTTTAGGCTTCCTTTTCAATGAAGTTTTACACACTTATATCTTGTCTTATGATTGCCGCATCTTATTCTTATTCGTGCTTGAAGTTTACATTACTTGATGTGGAAGCAACTAATTCTACCTTCTTATGCTTGTAATAGTGCTACATTGTTCAGATAATTTTGTGTCTATTATTCTTTTTGTCTTAACTCAGGTACATAACTTTGTATTCATTTGTAAAATACAAATCATTTATTGTTCTTCATGTCGTTTTTTGTATACATGTCGTGGGTAAATCAATTCTGCTACAGCAGTAATAAAGATGTATTATATTGTATTGTATTATATTGTATTATGTCGTGTTGTATTGTATTGTATTCTACTGTACTGTACTGTATTGTATTGTATGACGACGTCTACTACAAAGGTCTCATGTCTGAACAACAGCTCGTAACTTCCTTCAGCCCGTCAGCAGCTGAAAGGCTGGAAACGTCATGGCTAAGAATACGAAGCTGCAAACTGTACAATACCCTGGCTTACGTATGTTTCTTGCTGCTATTTCCAAAAGCGCAATTATGCACGAACCAACATTCCAGGTTCATCATTCTCATTCACAGCTAATGATGCGTTCAACGTAAATCTCCTCAACCTGTAACCAAATTTCTTGCGCAAGCACCAATTTCGCGAGAACGCCGAGAATAGTGAGGGGCTAGACGGCAGAATTGCTCCAACGATACACAACAATCACCTGGTAAGGACGAACAAGCCCTTTGTGCCTCATATCCACGTAATTGAAAGGAAGGAAAAGAACATTCCCACAGTTCCAGGAACTAAGACTCTTTCTCGCGGAGATCAACATCAAAGCACGTGTTTTCTGTGGAAGGAGGGAGCGAGAGAGGGAGAGAGCAAGACAGCTTCAGCACAAAGCGAATCTCACAACAAGCGATTGAGCTAGAGACGAGAGATAGCTAGCTACACAAACACATTATCTCCGGAATGCTCCAAAGGTTGCGGCCGCTCTCTTGTTTCCAGAAGCACTTTCAACGTTGTCTGACAAAGATACGGGACCAGAGAGGCAGTCTAGGGGGATTTCCTGGACACGCTTCGCCTTCAGCAAGACAGCCAGCCTCTCCAAGGGAGCTTACGTCACAGGGTCAAAAGTTTGACCCAGGATCTCCCAGGGCCACGGCACGCAGTGCAGTGCCCAGGGGTAACGAGCTGGGGACGGTAAAGGGAAGTGAAAGAGGGCAGGAGGGGGTTGGGAGGAGGTCCATGGGGTGGGGCGTGGAAAGGAAATCGGGAAGTTAGGGGTGGGTGGGGGTGGGGGGGGGGGAGGGGAAGTAGCAGGGAGAGAGGGGAGGTCAGTGGGCAGGGAGGCGAGATTAGAGATGAGAGAAGAGGCGCCTGCCCGAGGAAGATGGAATGGGAATGAGCAGAGGAGTGGTGATGGTGATGGAGGTGATGCAGAGGAGTGGTGATGGTGATGGAGGTGATGACGGTGGTAATGATGGAGGTGGTGACGGTGGTGTTGGTGTGGTAGTGATGGAGGTGGTGACGGTGGTGTTGGTGTGGTAGTGATGGAGGTGGTGACGATGGTGTTGGTGTGGTAGTGATGGAGGTGGTGACGGTGGTGACGGTGGTGGTGGTGTGGTAGTGATGGAGGTGGTGACGGTGGTGTTGGTGCGGTAGTGATGGAGGTGGTGACGGTGGTGTTGGTGTGGTAGTGATGGAGGTGGTGACGGTGGTGGTGGTGTGGTAGTGATGGAGGTGGTGACGGTGGTGTTGGTGTGGTAGTGATGGAGGTGGTGACGGTGGTGGTGGTGTGGTAGTGATGGAGGTGGTGACGGTGGTGTTGGTGTGGTAGTGATGGAGGTGGTGACGGTGGTGTTGGTGTGGTAGTGATGGAGGTGGTGACGGTGGTGGTGGTGTGGTAGTGATGGAGGTGGTGACGGTGGTGTTGGTGTGGTAGTGATGGAGGTGGTGACGGTGGTGTTGGTGTGGTAGTGATGGAGGTGGTGACGGTGGTAATGATGGAGGTGGTGACGGTGGTGTTGGTGTGGTAGTGATGGAGGTGGTGACGGTGGTGGTGGTGTGGTAGTGATGAAGGTGGTGACGGTGGTGGTGGTGCGGTAGTGATGGAGGTGGTGACGGTGGTGTTGGTGTGGTAGTGATGGAGGTGGTGACGGTGGTGGTGGTGTGGTAGTGATGGAGGTGATGACGGTGGTGGTGGTGTGGTAGTGATGGAGGTGGTGACGGTGGTGTTGGTGTGGTAGTGATGGAGGTGGTGACGGTGGTGGTGGTGTGGTAGTGATGGAGGTGGTGACGGTGGTGTTGGTGTGGTAGTGATGGAGGTGGTGACGGTGGTGGTGATGTGGTAGTGCTGGAGGTGGTGACGGTGGTAGAGATGGTAGTAATTTTCTTAATGGTGATTGTGGTAGTGATGCAGATGATGGTAGTGGAGGTGCTGCTTGTGGTGTGGTAGTAGCAACGATGTCAGTAGAAGTGGTGCCGGTTCTGATGGTGGTAGTTGTGACGGTGATGGCAGAAAGGACGGAGGGGAGGAGTTAGAGAAAGGAAGGCGAAAGGGAGGAGAAAGGCAGGGAAAGGGGTATCAGGAGAAGCAATAGACCTTATTCACGCGGCGGCCATGTTAGTTTTAAAACGAGGCAGATAACGCGAACATATGTCGACATGGCTGACACGTTGAAGACAACAGAGGGGTTAGCGCAGCTTCAACGACAAAATCCTTTCTGCAGTGGAGGTGACCGGCATTGTTAGATCAAAAACTATTCAAAAATAGTCACAATAGACTATCGTAACGTATAATTTCTGCACAATACCCGCAGAAGATAAGTAAACAAACCACACCGTACGTCCCTAGGCTAGCAGACGAACACGATCGAACACCAGCAGACGATCGAGCTAGTGTGATATAATGTTTCATGTAAAGCTCGAATGAGTGGCAGCAGTACTAGGCTGGCTGGTTTACTTAGATGTGATTTTTTTTGCGTGCTAACTGATATTAGGTTTAGAGCTTGAATTTTCGATGATATTACGCATCACAACATGTGTTTGCAGAAGATTCTCCTTGGCAGTCTCAGTTGTGCATTCTCCATTGTTATTTATTATGGTTGGGTTATGAAGGAAGGCAGAACAATAGCAAGAAGACAACGTGACAAAGGCTATGAGAAGAGGATTGAAGTGTTTATCGACTACGATGCCATCAAAGGTTTGTACACAGTGACAAAAGTTATTTTGCTTAGAACGCTAGTGTTCGAACCAATGAAAACTACGGAAAGAGACGGCCGTTTCGTTCCTTGCCTCTCATTGGCCAGCTTAATTGTCATGAGGTCAGCGTGTGATCACGGGCGAAGCTGATCAGCTTTGGTCTATACATTTAAATTTTGTTTTGTGATGCGTAACTTTGTCACTTTGTCAGCTAACTCTGATTTAGATGTTGGTTTCTTGACATAGCCAGCTTACCATGTCGGAGCAGATGAAACAAATGAGAGCAAAGCAAAATGATCACTCGTGCACTGAGTGTTGATGCCTGTCCAGTGTCCGGGACACTCCCCGCAGTGTGTTTTGTTTGCTTCGTAAGGTTTGAGCACAAAGTTGTAAGTGTAAAAATGGTCAGTTATTTATTGTAATCGGTGATTTTGGTTGTCATGAAACTTTGTTTTGTGCTTTAATTACATTTTCTTGTCATCATCTTACTTGTTACATAACGCCAAATGCGGCAATTAAGTTGATCGTGCACTCATCGACTGGATGATCGTGAATTTTCTGTCCTCGCCTGACCAGGGAAACAAAATTGTCAATTCAAGCTAGAACTAAACAGTTATCTGCTGCCACTCATTCGAGCTTTACAGGAAACATTATATCACACTAGCTCGATCGTCTGCTGGGGTAGTGGCTATGGTTCGATCGTGTTCGTCTGCTAGTGCTAGGTATGTACGGTGTGGTTTGTTTACTTATCTTCTGCGGGTTTTGTGCAGAAATTATATGTTACGATAGTCTATTGTGACTATTTTTGAATAGTTTTTGATCTAACAATGCCGGTCACCTCCACTGCAGAAAGGATTTTGTCGTTGAAGCTGCGCTAACCCCTCTGTTGTCTTCAACGTGTTAGCCTTGTCGACATGTACGCGTTATCTGCCTCGTTTTAAAACCAAAATGGCGGGTCGCGTGAATAAGGTCCATGGAAGAGGAAAGGAAAGAAAAAACTTGAGGCAGAAGCAAGGAGGGCGTGTGAGTAAGAGATCATGTGCAGGATTAGGCTTCTTGTGCGCACGCTGTCAGACATATAGACACGTGCTGAGCTCTGGAGAGCCACACATTGGAGTGGGGGTCAGTAGGAAGAGGTGGAGGAATAGACTAGGTCTCGTTCACACTGCAAAAGAAAGGGCACTTACGACTTTGCGGGATTTGTTGAAACGTCAAGCGTCAGTGTTAGAGAATCTTGTTGACGTCATCATCAGAAGTGTTTATTGATTTTAACATTCACCAAAAATGACACTGTAGGGGTCAAATTTCATTAAAATAGAAGAAGAAAAATACACGGGTTGTTGATTGTGGGATTTTGTCATCACGTCCACGACAATACGAAAGGTTTCCGATTGTTATGCTAGCATGTTTTAACATAACGTAATTATCATCATTAGTGATATATCATTCTATCAGTTTCACCCTAGCACCAACACAGACCAAACAAGGCTCAAAGCAAAATCTCACTCTGGGAGTTTGCGAAAAGAAAAAGCTACCTAAGTACTTTATGTATTCATAAGGCATTTTTGTGCAGTACCGTGGCTTGTACAGCAATCACTGGAACGCTGTTGCTGCTTTGTCAGGTATTAAATCTGCACAGTCCTGGGGCGCGTTCAAGATAGATGCTACAGAGCGGTACAGAGCGGTACGGAGCGGTACAGAGCGGTACGGAGCGGTACGGAGCGGTACAGAGCGGTACGGAGCGGTACGGAGCGGTACGGAGCGGTACGGAGCGGTACGGAGTGGTACGGAGCGGTACGGAGCGGTACGGAGCGGTACGTGAGCGAGGCGCACGCCAGTCGGTTAGTGAGAGTGGCAAAACAGCCAATCAGTGAGCGAGATTGGCAAAACGTGATCGGCGCACGGTCATCCTGAACGACAAAATTCGGATTCCGTAACGACACTGTGCATCACGTGTCCATCTTGAACGCACGCCAGGTGTATGTGTGCGTGCGCGAGCGTGCCCGCGTGTGTGTTTTCGTAAAGCAGCTACTATTTTTCCCTTTGCTGGGAAAAGCAGCGAAGAGATTTTTACGGAATGCGGAAATGATTCGTGACTAGAGGCTTGTTCAGGAGTACAAAGCGCTGCATGAGCGCTTCATGTTGGCAATTGAGCGCTCTTTGCCTCTCCTGAACACCTACAGATTTAGTTCAGCGCTTCACTTGTTAAAGGGGAGATAAATCTTCTGCGCCCCATGTTGTGTTGCTAGACGCTAAGGAAGTGTTTTCTTTGCCACAGACATCCTATATGCACGTTTGAATGTATTCTGCATGAATGAAGTCCACAACTGTGTCATCCTTACTTGCCATTACTAGCGCATTCAGAGCGCTTGGGGCAAATAAAGCCCGTTCCAGTCCCAAAATGATGTTTCTGGGGGTTATTTTACGCATCTACGGCCACTGCGGAGTCGAAGAAGCCATTTTGAAAATCGTGTGAATCACCTCGGATCTGTGATGCACAGCGCTGCTCAGCTCTGAGTGAATCACGCCTCAAAATTGCTGTTCAGGAGCGAAACGTGTGCAGCGCTGTGCAGCGCTTCGCAGCGCTGCGCCTCCTGAACAAGCCTAAAATGTCCTGTCCTATCTTGCCGCCGCCAAACCGGTGTCGCGACTCTCCTTCCACTAGTGTCAGTCCGATCCCGGCAACCACCCTCTTTTTTAAATTAAAATTACAATCGCCAGCAATATATGTGCACAATTATCACTAGGATACTTTTTTCTGTAGTGATTAATAGTTATGCCGATGACACTGATCCATTTACAGGTGAAACAATGGTGTGCCTGTGACCGACATTAGCAGCTCTCTCTCTCTCTCTCTCTCTCTCTCTCTGGACTCTCCAGATGCTCTGTATGTTTGTCCAGCTTGTCGGGAGGAATTTGAATGTGAATTTCATATATTGTATGCATGCTCAGTTTATGAAGATCTTAGACAGAAGCACTTTTACAATATTACCGACTTCAGAAATATTGGAAAGGTATTTTCCTCTAGCGATCATTATGTGATAAGATCATTCGCCATATATTTGTAATATGTCTTTAAGAGAAGGCGGGACGCTATGGAAATTGTAACTGCCGACAGGTAAATATTTGATTATTGCATGTGAAAGGCCGGAGGCCTAACAAATAAACCAGTTCGTTCGTTCGTTCGTTCGTTCTTTCTCTCTCTCTCTCTCATCTCTCTCTCTCTCTATCTCTCTCTTCTCTCTCGTTTCTCTCTCTTTTCTCTCTCTCTCTCTTTCTTTCTCTTTCTTATTTCTATCTCTTCTCTTTCTTTCTATTTTTTCTTTCTATTTCTCTCTCTTCTCTCTCTCTCTCTTCTCTCTCTCTTCTCTCGCTCATCTCTCTCTTTCTCTCTCTCTCTCTTTCTCTCTCTCTTTCTCTTTCTTTCTCTTTCTCTTTCTTTCTCTTTCTCTCTCTCTCTCTCACTCTCTTTCTTTCTCTTTCTCTCTCTTTCTCTCTCTTTCTCTCTCTTTCTCTCACTCTCTCTTTCTCTCACTCTCTCTCTCTCTCTCTCCCTCTCTCTCTCTAGGCCCCGAGGTTGTCACTAATGCACCCCTCGACATAGACCCCAGGTCTCAAAGAGATGCGCTTTTCCTCTCCGCTGTCGCTTTCGTACCCAGATCGTCCTGACCCTGGGAAGGAAGCGAAGCCCAGGGCAGGGACAGGCTAATTGCAAGGAGGGGTGTACTCGCCTCGCACGGGACGTCTCACATCGGCCTGTCGAGGAAAGTGGTCTGTAAACAGTACTGATAGTGCCACTGAATGCCTGTCTAGAGGTTCGCCAGTGCAAATGTTGTCAGGGGTGAAAGGTAACTGAATTTGTACTGCGGTAAGAAATCTTTAAATGTTGTCCGAATATCTGCCTCATTATCTGATTTAATTTGCTAGGAACCTAACACTCTTTTAACAAGCCATGCATGCACTTATACGTCTCTACTTTGTCATTACTTGATATTGATATTAAGCTTTCGAATGCCCTAAGCTCCTCATTGAGAGACCGGTTCTTCACCAAATGCAGGCAGGATTGCTAGATTCCTACTTGGTGCGACTAGACCTTCTTGAATCTATTTCTTTCATAGATGAATGACTAACTCATCTTCTAATGCCCCTTTTTAAAGCTGCAGCATGCAATGATTGTATCATGTCCATAATGGTAGTCAATTCATCTCTGTGCCGTCATGAACAGTAGAACGTAGCCACTTAACAATGGTCATCGTTCCGCCATCACTGAGCAACCGGAACGTGTGACGTCCATGACTGAGGACAGGAAGGGGTCGGTTTCAGAAACATTGCTGATAGAAGTTTTGGTTTTGACCAAACACGCGATAAAGTTGTTGTGGAAAGAGTCGATACTAGATTTCTCGAAGATCCATCTCTCTGTGACATTAACGTGTACTTCAGTCATCATTCTACTGCGTATCCTTCGTTGACGTGTATTCACCTCCATCTTCCCCCCCCGTGTTTTCTGGTCACATGTGAAAATAAGTTCACCCCTCAATACTCTTCACTTCCATCGCTTCACAGCCACTCCTTCTCCCGCCTGAACGTGTCGTGCAGCTGAGTTGTCTCGTGTGTGTGTGTGTGTGTGTGTGTGTGTGTGTGTATGTTTGTGTGTGTGTGTGTTTGTGTGTGTGTGTGTGTTTGTGTGTATTTGTGTGTGTTTGTGTGTGTTTGTGTGTATGTGTGTGTGTGTATGTGTGAGTGAGTGTGAGTATGTGTGTGTGTGTGAGTGTGTGTTTTGTCCTGACAAAGAGTGTAACACTCGAAACGTCGACGGTTTTTTGTCTTGTTCTCTTCCATATACCCGAACCAGTTCTTTCGTTGAAATAATGAGCATGTATCTTTCTTCGACCGACAGGTTACTCTCACCAGTCACATGTCTGCTAAACATTTGGTTCATAGGAAAAGAGGCGAGTGTGAAATTGACAATTTGCCCCGACCCCAATTAAACTGGCGTGAGATAAATCATGATGGAGTTGACGAGAGAAGTTTGTCATCTTCCAGGAAGCACAATCAGTATTCCCCCCCCCCCCCCCCCCAAATCTATGACAATCAACACATACACGTTTGCGTACTTTGCGCAATGATTGGCTGTAGAAGTTAGTGGAAGACTTTTACTGACGCATACGCGGTGAAATCTACATGGACAAATGGAAAAGGGATAGGTATTTCATGTTGTATCAATAACACGTTGTACAGTGCTTAGTTGTTGAACGCAACTTATCAGGAAACAAAGCAGATACATCTGTACATATTTATGTTCTCTTCTTTCAGACATATCTTCCGGATTGTTTTAGTAGCTATGACACAATTACCTACTGTATACAACCATGCCATGTCTGGATGCGACTGAAGGGGAGGGAGCACACGCAGCGTTGAATACCACGGAGGATCACAGCAAGACACAACAGCTGCCATCATCTGAGGGAAGTATTGTCCTATATGCTATTTACAACACAGATGTCTATCGTGACTGCAAAGCAGCTACAGAGGGATTTCGCGCCTGTTTTCCTGAAGAAACACCTGCATGCTGAAGAGTTCTCGAGGAGACAGCAAATTGATACGTCGGAATTTTCCACGTCTTGAGTCCATGACAAACCCACAGACCTTGTTGTCCCCGCCTGACCGCTTTCCATGGAAAACACCATATGATTTCCAAGCCAGTTGCCTGACAGCGTCCACACGTGAATGCAATATTTTCACTCCTACGTAAACTTCTCTGGGGAGGTGGACAACAATTATGAGACCGGGCGTTCTGGTCGTGGAATAAACAAGTCTCGCTGGCTGAAAACATTGAACGATGCGGCGTCTCCACGTCTCCGCCCATCTGTCGAAGGTTTGCTCCAGCAACCCACGTAGGGAAGCTCCTCTCCCCAGCGAAGACAACGTAGTGGGTTCCTTCCCTGCTCTACGTCTCTCTTGTTGTGACGAAGGCTCTCCGTGACCCGCTCAGCACAGGAAGTTATGGAGAAAGTCTATACTTTCGGCGCCCCAGCCAGGGGAAAACAGCGCTACCCTGCGATGAATCATCAAAACCTTGGCAGGGTTTCTTGTTTTTGGTTCCTTCTGGTGATCAGGCGTGTCGACATTGGACTGCGAGTCGCTTGTGGAAATTTCGTCTGATTGATGTCTTTACTTGTGACGTGGGTGCGCTGCCAGAGAAATAGCAACGCGACCTGAACACGTATGCCTTTCGGAAAGGGCCAGTTGTCCTTTTCCTGAGAACTGCTGAAGCAGTTATGCCATACTGTCCTACTGTTTCGCCCTTGTCCAGTTTCTGTGTTCTTATCGACGGCATTGTTTTCTGTTGTAACTTTACACTCGCCTTATGTTACAGTGATGCTGATCTATCTGTGAAATTTCTGTAAACCCGTAGGCTGAAAGACACTCACAAATCAGAACGTATATTAAGAAACATGCCTAAACCTTTCTGTTATTTTGTAAAATTTATTCAGCAAACTAGCGACCGTTCATTAACAAAGACGATTTTACATTGAAGAATCTCTGTGACAGGCGTGCTCTTTCAAACTAGTGTAATCCCACATTACCCATGGACGTACATGCCTGTGGTAAGTAACACGTTTGCAGGTGCGCGTTAATGTGCGTACGTAGGCTTTTTTGTGTTTCGAATATCAGTCTGCGTTTGTGCATCTGTAAATGCATGTCTGGGTGTGTGCACTGCATGCATTCGATCACACAGATGTATCCACTCACATATATACACATACATGTGCGCACCCACACATGTTCAATAGCACACGTGCACGCAAAACATATACATACATATATACGCACCCACACACACAGATATACACACACATACACACTCACTCACACATACACACACATACACACTCACACACACACTCACTCACACACACACACACACACATACACATACACACAAACACAAACACACACAAACACACACACACACACACACTCACACACACATATATACACACAAACACAAACACACACAAACACACACACACACTCACTCACACACACACATACACATACACACAAACACACACACACACATCCACTCACACACACACACACATATACACACAAACACACACACATACACATACACTCACACACACAGAAAAGAACCTTTCTCCAAGAATCCCCCAGATGTCTCTGAAAGCCACCTGCCGTCATCTAGGTCTGATTCCTGCAGCACGTCCGGCGACACGGAAAACTCCTGGGCTCTCACTCGACTGATGGACGTCTCCAAATCTGCAGCCGCTTTCTCGGGCGCCTCCCCGAGCTCTTTCATAAAGCGCTTATTAGAGGGATAAACACAGGGACGGATGGGGCTGCCTCGATTTACCGAGAGCCCCAGAGCCAGGAAGCGAGCAATAAACAACGGGCAGCAGGGAAGACGCTTGGTTTACCCTGAGATGGAACCTCTATTATTTCGCCTCTCCTCAAAGACGGCCTGATCTTTTCGAGAGGGACAAGCCAATAAACATGATGCCAGGCACCAGCTACTTTTTCCTGCAACAAACTGCAAGAGAAATATAGAAATGTGGGCATTTTGCGTTGACGAGAAAGAGTTCACACTGGCGACTGAGATGATTCAGCCTTCATGTGATCTTGATAGAGGCCCAGAAATGTATTCGCAAATACTACGGGCTAAACAGGACAGAGACACATGAAACTGAATTAAAGAGTGAAAGCGTAACCTGTCTGATTAATGGTCAAAATGGGAAAGTTCATCGAGCGCTGGTTGTCAAATGCTCCAAAACTGAACTAGCTGCTCTTTGGACAAAGCTGTCTGCTGAGGTGAAACGCCAAACTTTGATTTCTTTGTATTCGCAGAGCGTTCGGACAGAATAATTCACTACGTGTGAACGAAACTCGCGCATGCTCCAAACCCTTTTCTTCAGAGATGCCTTTTCTCCCCTGCTGGCGATGTTTGGAGGTTTTGCTTGTCTCCGTGCATCGCCTTCCCGTATCTTGAGGTATCTTAGACAAAACCTGCACATGTGCAAACAGGCGGGGAGGGTCTTCCCTCATTTTTCCCGCCCTCGGGACACCGGGCAATATGGCGGCCATGTGGGTTTCCCGCCACGCTCATTACGCCAACACCAGCGCCACCCAGCGGGGCTCCAGCCGCCCTTTGATGTGCCGCCACGGTGCGAGGAGTTGGCAACGTACATGTAGTCTGGGCACGTTATGACTTTACCTGTCTGAAGGAAACACCTGCAGGTCGACCTGGAAGATGCTCTGCAGCTGTGTGTATGTGATCGAGACTGGTGGCAACTATTAGAGGTTATTGTTTCTCCGTGAATGACCTCGCTGTTGGTGTTGAATTACATTCTGTCTTCGAAACTACGTGTCATAATCATAATCATTTGTGTCAACATCGTGAGCTGGCACATGTCACCTTTACCCTCTGGGCTGTCTTTGGACGAGCAATTAGAACTTCTGAATGATTTGTCATGCCTTTCTGACTTCTGTCGTCTTCGATGTTTCTCCAGGCTCTATTATTCAATAAGCGTGTTGCGCCTCCATTGAAGAATATCTTTAGCAAAGTAATCATTCGTAAATGTTCCCTAAATTACATGGGATAACTGAGGTTGAGAGTGAGTACGTGATTGGGTGGAATAGCTCCTCCTCCTCCTCCTCCTCCTCCTCCTCCTCCTCCTCCTCCTCCTCCTCCTCCTCCTCCTCCTCCTCCTCCTCCTCCTCTTCCTCCTCCTCCCCCCTCCCCCCTCCTCCTCCTCTTCCTTCTCCTCCTCCTCCTTTCTCGATTCTCCATTCTTTTTCACCCTCGCTCTGCCTCTGCCTCTTATTCTACGTCTGACAGACAATGTCTCTATGCGTGCGCATGTTTGTGTGTGTGTGGGTGCGTATATTTTTGTATGTGCATGTGTGTGCGAGTGCGTGCGTGCATGCGATCACGTGTGCACGTGACTGCTGGAACTAAACACTAGACGGTTCTAGAATAACCCAGCAACGCCCCTGGAAGACCTCTCCACAGCCACTCTGCTCATCAAGGCTTCTCTTTACGTCTCCTTGGAGACGGTGCCGTCTTTCCCAGACCCTCAGACAGATCTTCAGGAATTCTCACGGCGTCTCCCTCGAGGGAGAGCCACAGCGGGCAGAAGATGCTATTCCCATATTTGCCGCCTCATAGAGCATGTCGCCGGTGCGGAACCGACCGAAATGAGCCGCAGCGAAGGCGCAAAAACTCCAAAATTCAAAAGTGATTGATCCGTCAAGAACGCCAGCTGCATGCCGGGAGAAGGGCGAGCAGAGCGGCTTCCTGGTGCGGTCCGGACATGTTGACGCGCAGTTCAATTTACCGTGGAAAACTTCTTCTTCTGGGGAAACTGTTGGCCAATCTGGAGAAACGTTCCGCCCGAGTCCTTTTCCTGGCTGTGATGAATAGGCAGCCTTTTTCCACAAATAAACACGGGCAGCGCCCATGCCACAACAGTCGACGGAAGGAAACAAAGACAGACAAGGCAAGGAGAAAAACCTTGCCTGTGAAGAACTCTGCCGAAAAAGATGTACACGTCCCTGGTTAAGTCGTCCTGACAGATGGAAGGAAATGGGAGTTGAGTATTGGAGAGCTTGGTCGATATTACGACCAGACGAAACCTGTGATTTATCGCTGGAGACGTCTGTCCGTACGTTGTCTTGTTTGGACGCCACTGGCGACTTTGGCAGGCCTAAACAACGTAGTGGCTCATCTCCTTGATTGCGTGCTCACGCACTCAGTCTCTCCAGCGACTTGCTCAGTCTCTCCAACGACTCACTCAGACACTCCCGCGACTCAGTCAGTCAATCAGTCCGTCAGTCAGTCAGTCAGTCTGCCAGCCAGTCAGTCAGTCGGTCACAGTCCGTCCATCAGTCAGTCAGTCAGTCAGTCTGCCAGCCAGCCAGCCAGCCTGCCAGCCTGCCAGCCAGTCAGCCATTCAGTCAGTCAGTCAGTCAGTCAGTCAATCAGTCGCTCGCTTGCTTACTCACTCAGCCGTCCGCTTGCTCACTCAATTGTTCGCTCACTCACTCCCTTACTCGCTCGTTCGCTCACTAACTCACTCGCTCACCCACCTATTGAAAATAGGGGGGCAGGAAAAATTCCATAATATGCATTCTTATAGCAAGGGAATTAAGATGCAAAATGAATAATTTTACTGTAAAAAGCGTACATTTTATCCCACTTTATTTTATGAGGAAACATTCACTGTTGGAACTATGGTAGAGTATTCACTTTACTTAAATCAGTTCGCGAACAGGAAACAAGCATAGTTCTGCAGTAGCAGTTGTGGTAGTTGGATACTGCAGCTTAATCGTATTTTGCGGTTTTCAACGTCTACGATCTATGAAAGATCTATATCACAAATGAGCCAATCCATTCACGATCTCTTTCCATGTAATCCTCTCAGCCTTTCGATGTGTTCCAGAAAGGTTTTTTTTTAGCCATTATGAGCACTACCATGAGATCGTCTGCTCGACTAGATACGAGGCTTCCAACGTAACAACAGGGGGAGGCTGCGATGAACTGAAGACCGGATAAGAAAAGAGGAATGGCTGGCAAATGCCATGCTGATACCCATCGCTCCTGCCCTAGCCATTTGTCTTCGCCTCGTTAAAGGGGCTCCTTCCCCACTCCTTCAACGTCTCACTCCTTCTCCTCTTCCTTCTCCACCACCTCTTCCTCTCCCCCTCTGCTCCAGCCCTCCTTAGAGGCTGCAGGCAGCTGGGGAAGTGATTTGAACCAGCGGTCTTACTCACATTTAGTGTGTGCACGTGCACGTGCACGCTGCGTGTCTCCCAGGGTGGCCGCGCCTCTCCCCCTCTGCGCATGTCCTGTTTCCTCCATGAACATTTCGTGACCTCTGCCACGCAAATCCCTTAAGGGTGAGGTTGATGATTCTGCACCCGGTCATCCTCCACAATCGAGTTGTCGTTACAATAAACATTCTTCATTGAAACGTCATTGGACGGGGCGCTAATCGCAGTGATGGTCTAACCGCCTTGTGTCGTTTTCGGGCTCACGGGTGTGTTCCAGAATATTAAAATCGGGTTAGTTTGTTAGTGTGTGTGTTTTTTTTCTCTGCCGACTTCCAATGACTGATCCGTTCTGTTAAGTTCAAAAGCCTCGTCGGAATGGAATCAAACCAGGACTGTTCGTTTTGTAAGAACAGAGGAAACAAACTTCGTGACATCTAACCCCAAGTCGGGGGCCGTTCCACACAAAACACAGGTAACCCTAGTAGCATCCAGCCTCTGGGGCTGACACAACAAAGAGACAGAGAGGACTGAAGTGGAAGGGGGGGGGGGGGGGGGGGGGACACGTGAAAAGATTCAAGTAAGACCCTTGTGTTTCAACGTCGCCTGCAAGAACTGCCCACGGTGAAGATACATTACTGAAGCTTCAGAGGAGGCGGCAAAAGTTGGCTCTATTGCGAGTTATGGGGTCTCGATAAACAGACAAAACCAGCGAGCTGTTGCTCACTATGTTCGACTCATTTCATGAATTAATTAATTAACATTAGAATCAAATGATTATACTTCATGGACAGAAAAATTGTCAAAACAAACAAAACTGTACTTACAACACGCGTTGTTGCCGTGAATATTATCATAGTGGTAAAGTAAGAACAAAGAAGACACACTCAGGCACTCAGAAATACTCATTGAGCATGAGTGTCAGCATCCCATGAAAATAAACACGCACACATGCATGTGCGCGTACACAGAGAGAGAGAGAGAGAGAGAGAGAGAGAGAGAGACAGAGAGACAGAGAGAGACAGAGAGAGAGAGAGAAACAGACAGACCCACAGACCCACAGACAGACAGACAGACAGACAGGCAGGCAGACAGGCAGACAGACTCACAGACACACAGACAGACAGACACACAGAAACACAGACAGACAGACAGACAGACGAGAGAGAGAGAGAGAGAGAGAGAGAGAGAGAGAGAGAAACAGACAGACCCACAGACAGACAGACAGACAGGCAGGCAAACAGGCAGACAGACTCACAGACACACAGATAGACAGACAGACAGAAGCAGACGCAGATGCAGACGCAGAGAGAGAGAGAGAGAGAGAGAGAGAGAGAGAGAGAGAGAGAGAGAGAGAGAGACAAAGAGACAGAGAGAGACAGAGAGACAGAGAGAGACAGAGAGAGAGAGACAGATAGAGAGAGAGAGAGAGACAGAGAGAAAGAGAGAGATGGGAGAAGATAGGCTAAATAGATATGACAAAGTGATGAATGGGGCGAAGAATTTGGGGAAGCATTAAACTTTACAGACGAAAATGGAGGCCCTCGTCAGTAAGTAGAGAGAAAACGAGCGGTTCAGGTTACAGAACAGAGAACCAGGAAGCAGAAGACTACAGAAAGACACAAGCATCCTTTTCTTCCTGTCAATCAGAAGTAGAACCTGCAGTTGCCTTCATGTAAGCTACATTAGACTGGCGTGGGAAAGTTACTTCCAGCAAAATGTCCTCCGTCCTTCAGTGTGACATCACCAGGTAGTACTGTGATTTTCATATCCTCTTTCACAGTCGATGTCTGACTAGGGATGTCTCCGACTGTGTGTACAAGTAAGTGTATCGTGGTGACTTGTATCCATGCTTTAATACTGACATTGGGCCTAAATCAACCCATTCCCGAGGTGGGGGCCATAACAGGAAAATCAAAGGATAAATTTGCGTTGTGCACTGAACTTTAAAGGATGTTGTTGTTATTGTTATTGTTGTTGTTGTTGATGTCGTTGCCTTTGCTGCTGTCGTTGTCTTCGTCGTCGTCGTTGTTGTTGTTGTTGCTGCTGCTGCTCCTGCTGTATTGTTATTGCTGCTGCTGCTGTTGCTGATGATGAAGATGAAGAAAAACCAGGACGAGGACGTTAATGATGAATATGATGATGATGATGATGATGATGATGATGATGATGATGATGATGATGATGATGATGATGACGACGATGATGATGATATAACGATGACGACGACGACGTCGACGACGACAGCGACGATAGAGATGATGACGGTGATGACGATGACGACGATGACAACGTCGTTAATGAAAGCAACATTTTTTTAAAGAAAGACACAGACGAAGACGCAACAAAAGCGATGCATGGTTTCAAGGTACCAATCTAACGCGTGTGGTCCAGCCGGAGTCACTGATGATGCAACTTTCCACAATCACTCTCCCTTCCTCTCTGGACGAACGCTTGGCTTTTTTTCTCTGCAGCCGGCTTTGTACGTCTTCAGGTGGCCCCGTAAGCGATGGCTTGTGTCATTCCTATCGGAACATCTCTCCTTGCGTTCCTGCCTTCACCCAAGCTTGGCTCAGCTGCAGCCGAGCCTGCTGGATACAGGGGCAGATAACCACGTGTTCAGCCCCGTCACGTGTCGGACTCCTTGCACGGTGCTGGCATCAGTTTCTCCTCCAATTTGGACAATGTGTCTTGGAACGCCAGTCTTGCACGGCACCAAACGCTCTCTGGGTGTCGGGCATTCTTCCGGACGTAATGGAGACTTTGTACAGCACCTGCTGCGGCAGTCTTCAGGACAGTCCCTAAGGTGCATAGCGGTTAAAGTAGAGGAAGAAATGTAGTGGAAGAAGAAAGCTGACAACACTAGAGAAAGAGTTCCTACGTCAATACTTTCTCAGATGATGTATACAAATGCAATACGGATTAAGTGCTCTCTGCCACATACAGTTAAGAGAATAAACGGGAGAGAAACCTGCAGGCTGAGCATATTGATTATCTAATTATCATGCATTTTTAAAATTTCAAAATATCATACAACTCATCGCACTACTTATCGTAGTCCAGTTTTAAAGGAAATAGCGGCTATAGTACACGATTTAATAGAGGATTTAGATTCTGCTGAATTGGCAGGAAGTCTTATGGAAAAGATTAATTGCATGGAGTAATGGAGGTTTTAGACTTCTATTAAATGGCAGGACAGTCTTCAGAAGAAGTAGCAGCAGCAGAAAAAACAGCAGCAGATAAAGGAAGGGAGGATGAATAGAAAGGAGGAAAGAAAGACAAGAACAAATGGAACAATGGATTAATGGATGTGCGGATGGATGCGTTGACAGATATATGGGTGAATGGATGGGTCGATAAATCGATCGTTTGATCGATGGACAGATGTACAGATGAAGATATAGATGGATGGATGGATTAAATGGTGGATGAACGGATGGATTTAGGCATGGACGGATGAATGTATCTATGGCATGGATGCATGGATGAACTTTGAGGGAATGGCTGGGTGGGCTAGTAGATTAAAATTAAGCTACTTCGGTTCTTTTTTAAAATAACTCTACCAACAAAATTTCATTGAATACTATTCATATACTTTTTAACCTCGATAGGTTCATTGTAATCAGTCACAGGGAAATATGAGAAAATGGTTTCTCACGATGAAAGATCCTTGTTGCGTAAATCCGGAATTCATTATCGCGGACCTCCTTACAACAAGAGCAAAAGAGAACCAGAGAACAACTGCAGAAAGATGCGCGTGCTGCTTGGCGGGAAACCACTTTTCCACTTTTCGGGTCTGAAGAGTTCACCCGGCGGGGGGGGGGGGGGTGGAGTGGGGGGGTGGGGTGGGGGGAGACAAACCCTTTGCTGTTTCCCTTGGTTTGACGCCATCTGTGCTTCATTAGGCCCGGACTGGGAACGTGAGACTTGCACTCGGCCCTCCGTACCTCGCGCCACTCCCGTGACCCGCCAATTAAGTCTGTCCGTGTTTTTCTTTGCAATTTACTCCGGCATGGAGGAGAAAGAACCACGACGTGCGGTACAGCCTGTGCCTCACTGCGTAAGATTTACGTGGCCAGGAGTACACTGCCATGAAAGTTTATTGCAAGGTCTGTGGGTTGAAAGATTTGTTATGCTGTTGTTGTTGCAAATGCACTCTATGGTGTTCTATGGTTTGAGTGTGACAGATGGAGGGGGCAAAAGTTAAACCTACCCTGAACTTTTTTTTGCAAACGTCTCGTGTAGGTAGACATAGGTTTTTTGGTTTGGTTTTGTTTTGTTTTGTTTTGTAGTGCGTGAAGAATTCCATCATCTAATTCTAGTACTTTCTTTCAAAAAACATTAGTCACTGAAGAAGAGCGTGTGCCCGAAAGCCTTTGATTTTGGTGTTTGTCGTGTGGTTTTTTTTCTTATATATAGTAAAAAACATTATTCTAGCACTTTTTGTGTAGTAGTAGTAGTAGTAGGTGTCCGTCAGTCCCGAAGGACCAAGTATCCGTGCCGCTGGGTGCTAGTCCTGTCCCACCGACAGCGTCTGCTGTGGCTCAGGAGTCCGATTCGGGAGTGGCAGTCCAAACCGCAGCGCTTGCATCTGAAGGATAAAGCTGGCCTCTCCGCCCGAAGCTGGGTCTTCCTCCGGAGGCGCTAGTCATCTGTCTGCTCCATGAGAATTCTCTGAAACTGTGAGAGGTCTTTCTGTACTCCTTGTCTCCAGGTACTCCTGTCTAGAGCAGCCACTTCCCAGGTTTCCACGCCGATCCCCAATGCTCGGTTTGACCGGTTGACCTGTGTCTCCCTGTGAGTTATCTGTAGAGAAGATCTTTGGGGATTCGCTCATATACCATACGGAGACGTGGCCCGACCAGCGTAGTCGCCTTTGCATAGGAGGGTATGCATGGGGGAGGGGGAGAGGGGGGAAGGGAAGAGGGGGAGAGGGGGAGGGGGTAGGGGGAGGAACCCTTCCTCATCTTTACACTTTGGGGGTCTCATTTGTACTGAACGAGGGGGGAAATTATTTAGAAGTTGTGGATAAAGTATCTGTATCTTTATCTCTGTCGATGGCAACTGTGTTTTTCAAGTAATACATAGATTTCTCTTTGTTTTGTATATTGCAATGTATTTTTTCACTTATCTAGTCTCATCCACCTGAGTGTATTGTCAGTGAGTATAAGAAACGCAAAATCTCACTTTTCTCCACACGCACAATGTAGCTTTTGTGAAGTACTGAAAGTCTCTGCATCTGGTACATGTATTTTTACAAAAGTTTACAAAAATACCTGTCGTCCTCATTTATCATCAACGTCATCGTCGTCGTCGTTAGCACTGCCACGACCAAACGTGTACGCACGTAATAGAGCCGTTCTCAAAATTTGCCCAACTAATCATATAAAATGAAATGCCTAGGGGAAAACAGAAAAAGGGAGTTTTTATATGATTTTAAAATTAATTTCGGTAAATGTCTTTCAATTTGAAAAGATAATTGTTTGAGACAATTTACCTAAATCTTTATGTTAATGGACCAGGCAGAAGTATGATAATTATGACGGGTGATCCTACATGTAAAAGGGTCCAACATGTATACTATAAAAAGGGCTAATACTTTTCAAGAGATGTTTTATTCGCTTCTTTGTGTGTCTAACAAAATAAAATAAAAATCCAAAGGTATTGTCAGTGTGTTGCCAAAGAGAATGGCATGATATGTATATCCAGATTCTAGTGACTAAAACAATAGACGACCATAGCTCTCCATAAAAGACAATGCAAGATGAAGATTTTGGTCGCTTGTTTAAAGGAAGACCTGTTAAAGTGGAGACATGTAGAATGGAGTACACGACAAAATAAACAGCCCAAACTTTCAATTTAAAAGTCTTCGCCAGGAGCAAGAGTAAAGCGTGTACTTACAAAACGTTTCCTTCGACTTGATCTCATCACAGCACTTACAAAACAATAAATAGTTACTCGGTCTATGACGTGATTTTTTGTTCAAGTACGAGAGAATTGACTTCCCACGACCTATGAAGGCAGGATGTCTTGAAAAAAAAATTCAACAAAGCAAGTCAAGTGACATTTCCGTTATCTGACAAGACACATTCGTGAGATGAAGTCATCATTCTCATAAATATTCATAACGACCATCTTGCTCAGATTTTCCCCTCGTCTGCTTTCCATCTTGGAAGCCATCTTGCAGTCTCGTCTTCGCATGGGTCAGAGGTCAGGTGAAGGTCGGCTGGGGTCCGTCTTGATGACGCGCTAAGCTTTTTGGTGACAAACGAAGCGCCGTCTGCTCGCTCGTTTGTCTCCTTCGATCCTCTCTCCCTCGCTGTCCGAAGCCAGTGGCGGAGAAGATTGCTGCAAAAATGGTTTTCTAGTCTTTCATTCCATCTCGGGCGTCTTAATCACGGCTCCGAAATTATCTCTCTTTTTCCTCGCAACACTTGCGCCCCTATGCATCACGGACTGTCAAAAGACCACGGCGTGTCACTGAGGCCAAAGAGTTTCATGCCATTTTCTTCTCCCTCTCTGGCGCGGGAAGAGTGAACAATTTAACTACAGCCGCGCAATAGTTCGCTTGTCAGAGTTAATTGATTCGTGAAATATTACACCAATCAATTACGATTTTCGCGGCGGTAGCCTGCCAAATCGCAATCAAAGGCCCATAAATTCAGACGATTTTCTAGAGAGAACAACTGCAGGGTTTTTTCAGTAATTGGTTTACAGTTCGGAAGATTGAGAAACCCAGCATCCAGACAAGATTACTCCCCGTGGGGCTTGGAGCAAACACTAGAGGACGTGCGCTGGCTCGGTGTTTTGTGCGGAAGAAAATGGCCAGTTCCGCTCAACGAGGGGGGTGATCCAATGGCGAGACTTCCCATTGTGCCCATGCAGCTGGGAAACCATCCCGGGTCCAACTGTCGCTTCCTCCACACATGGAGGGCTGCCTCTGTGGCAACTGGGGATGGAGATTCTGAGAGAAGATCTTGTGTAAATTAATTGTGTGAAAGTTAACTTAGGCGCGTTCATCCGCAGCCTGGTTGTAAGATCCCCAGGGAGTTGAGATCGTGTTGGGGCGATAAAATGAGTAAGCCCGATGACCAGGGGGTAAATGTGTGCGGTTTGAGCGCCCTACTATGGGTGGAAAAGTCGAAATATGAAAAAGCACCTTTAATGAATTATTGAATGAACGAATTTTATAGACGTATCAGCATTTATAGGCAATGTAAAACCATTGTTATCAAAATCACCAGAGCTAGCCAAAGTAAGAGCGGGTCTAGCCATCGTTTTCCTTGTTATTTCCCTTTAACGAATCACGAAGGAAAACACTGTGGGTCTATTCTTTTCCAAAACCCACAGGGGAGGCAAGCAGAGCAGACAGAAAAACCAATCCTGCTCTATCGTTACTGCGTTGTTGAGACGAGTGTCAGCGAAGCATATGCTCAGAATAATATGTATAGCTCTCTTTCTTACCATGGCTAAATTGAGCTTTTAAGATATCATCGGGTACACGCTTACCTATCATCTATCAATAAAAGACTATGGTACTCTTTCATATGGGGACAAGTACTGAACAATCATTCATTCTTCCAAAAAGTAAACCTGATTTCATCCGCGCCGTTCTATGAAGAGAGTCTGTTGGCTGTTATGCTAATAACCGAATTTCAGCTGGAATACATAGACTTCCTGTCCATTAAGTGGATGATTGAAGACACCCCCTTTCCCACGACGATCATAAATAACCTAATGTCAAGCAAACCGTTCGGGTGGTCAATGAGCAAAACAACACCGCCACCACACACTCCAGCAAATGCCGGAGCCAGCACCGTTGTGCACCAGAAGCTGTGCTACCCCTAAATATTTACACCCCTCCCATGCAAGCCTCGCTCTGGCAAGACCGGATGGAGGAACTCGCCTCTGCCGGAGGCGACAATTTTCCAGTGCGCTAATGCAGGCACCTCTGCCTCTATAAACAGAAGAGCTCTGCTCACTCTTCCTGTCCGGGTAGTTTCCCTTGTCGCTTCGATCGCTTGGAAGCATGGCGCCCGTTTGTATACGTTGTGTAGAGGCCTTGGCCATGTGGTGACGGACTGGACTGGGTAAGGAGGGCTGAGAAAGAGCTCCGAAAATAAACCTCGAGATCTAAGAGAATGCGACAGAGTCTGTGGGTGTTCGACAACAATACGAGAGGACGCTGTCTAAACGGAATTGTTTTATTCCTTGATGTGTAGTGCTTTTGTGTCCAAATTCAGGCACGGACCATCATAGTTTGTTAAGGTAACTTTCAAATGGTCCCATCTTGAAAGACGTGTATAAGAAACCACAAGCTCACTATTGCTAACTTATTGTTACGACCATAATCATGAGCCAAGGCTCAGTTCCAAGTAACTTTTTTTAATGACGTTCC